>WEIS01091624.1:34251-56656 GCA_013389965.1 Todus mexicanus
AAGTCTTATGAGGAGAGGCTGAGGGAGCTGGGGCTGTTCAGCCTGGAGAAGAGGAGGCTCAGGGGGGACCTTATCACTCTCTACAACTACCTGAAGGGAAGTTGTAGGCAGGTAGGGGCCTGGCTCTTCTCTCAGGCGATTTGTGACAGGATGAGAGGGCATGGCCTGAAGCTCTGCCAGGGGAGGTTTGGGTTGGATGTTTGGAAGCACCTCCTCACAGAAGGGGTGATTAGACACTGGAATGGGCTGCCCAGGGACTTGGTGGAGTCTCCATCCCTGAAGGTGTTTAAGAAAAGATTGGATGTGGCTCTTAGTGACATGGTCTAGTTGATGTGTTCATGTTAGGTCACAGGCTGGACTCAATGATCTCAGAGGTCTATTCCAGCCTCAATAATTCTGTGATTCTGTGATTCACATTATTCAACATGTCTTTTTGTCAAATTGTTTATCCCCTTCATATGCCCTGTTCCTAAGATTAGTACAGGTTTCCTCCTCATGGATAAATAATTTAAACACCTGGACTGATTAAATGCATGCATCTGAGCTCAGAAGAATCACGACTTTTTGGTTGTTGTTGGGTGTTGGGTTTTTTTTTGATTAAAAGAGATTGACTCTTCTGAAGAAGATTCAAAGCAACTGAAAATAGCTTCATCACAGAAACATCAAGCAGAACTTGAAAATTATCTCTATCATGTCATGAATTCTGGCAGTGTACATTTGCCTTCCCATTAGCGACGTCTCATTGAACAATCAAGGGTTTATTGACAACTCATTTACTTTGCCTAATTGTATGACTTACTGGAGGGCAGGACTGTCCTTCCCTTTGCAGAATGCTGGCAAAGACGTCAGTGCTAAGCGGGTCTGTGTTGCGCAGTAACTTGATTGCTCTGTGAAGACGAAGTTGCCTGCAGAAGGTTTGAGGCAACCTTCAATGCTGAATTTGACTGCGTGTTGCCCGCAATGCACCCCTTACCAGGCACAGCATGGGAAGATGCCAAAGTCCTTGGGGCCAAATGTGATGCCCGTGTGAAGTGACAGGCCTCGTGGAGGGTGAGTGGCTACTCCAGAAGGTCTGGGCTTGGCTTGGTGGTGCCAGGAGCAGCTGCTCAGGGGTGGCAACAGTTGGTGCTGGTGTGAAGAGAGCTGTCGGAGAGGTTTAGGAACCAGGAGCTGTCGAGTTCCCCCTCTGCCGTTGCTGTTCCCGCTGCTATGGGCTCACCTGGGGGCTCGTGCAACACCCTTGCGCTGGTGAGGGCAGATGTGCCTCTCACCGGGGATGGTGGAGGGGCTGCAGCAGTGCTTCCCTATGTCGAAAAAGTCCTTTCTGCTAATTTTCTGTCCAAAATGTGTTTTCAAAGAGGAGCAGCTCTCTTGCTTTCTCTATGTAAAGCCATGCAGGCTTCGCAGCTGCTTCTGGAGAACTGCAACCTGAACTACCTACCTAAGGAAAGAAATCTTTTTCCCTAATGCGAGAGCCATCTCATCCTGCATTGTTACCAGACAGTGCTCTGCTGTTTCATCTCAGGGTGGTGCTGACAATAGCACTCTCAGATGACTGGAGTTTCCTCTCCCTTTGTTGTAAAAAATACTCTCAGGAACTACTTTTATAGAGCAACCGCATATCTCTAGGCTAAAGTTATACCACAGCTGGAAAACATCTCTCATCTCTCACTCAAAACGTCTTATATCTAGAGATTTAAAACCTCATTCCAGAAAGCTGTGGCCTTATGCTTTGCCCGTGGTTTCCTGCTATACCAGTGCTGCTCTACGAGAGCATGAATACCTTGATTACCTGTATCTTGTCTGTCTTACTTGCAGAGGGAAGCATGGAGAAAACTAATGATGTTGTGAAAGTTTCGCTTTGCATTTTGATTCTCCCCATCTCAGTTATTTATTTATTTATTTATTTAATTTTACAGTAACCTGGCTGATTTGTCATCACCTTAGTCCTCCATCTGGCTTTCCATCCTCCGCGATAAGCAGTGCTCAGTCAGGCACCCGGCTTTCAGCAAGCCAGGGTAATTCCTGCTTAGATCCAGTTAATGCGTGGGTCCGACAGA
Organism: Todus mexicanus; assembly: GCA_013389965.1. Lineage (NCBI taxonomy): Eukaryota > Metazoa > Chordata > Aves > Coraciiformes > Todidae > Todus > Todus mexicanus. Next base: position 36,312 of record WEIS01091624.1, read on the forward strand.
TAAGCAGTGTCATAGCAGCAGGTGGTTTGTGTTGTTTCAGATTCTCTCTTACCCAAGTCCATCACAGATCCCTTTGCTTCTTCTGAGGCAAATCCCATGCCTGCTTTTACCTTTTGGCATGGTTTCGGGAGAGATGTGGGTTTCCTTGTTAACCCCAGGCAGGCTTACTGACTGCTTCCCATCTGACTTCAGTTCTCGCCATCCTGATCTCCAAACAGTGTGTCCTATCTCCTGTTTGCCACCTGCTCCCACCTCAGCACCGCTTTGATCTCCCAAGCCACGGAAACCCCCTGAGCTTTGACGGCTTTCTGTCCTGCTGCCAGTCATTCCTTCGCTGTGGATGGCCTCACAAATGGGCCAGGCTCTCTGTACTGTGCCCCACCACTCTCTCCCACTACTCTCCTCTCTGGTGGTGCTTTTCCTGTAACTTGCTGCTGTTAGTCACCAGGGGAGCCTTGGGCAAAAGGCGTCTCCCTCATGTGCCAGCCAGTGCTCCAGCAGGTGTCTCTTCAGTTGCATCAGCTCCTCAGCTCAGTTTGCTTATCAAAACCACGTCTTAAAAATCTGAAGAGTACTGCTTCTTCACCACCTGCTAAGTTGCTGCAGAGTTTCGGTGCTGGTTGAAATTTTTATGAAAGCCTTAATTCATGCCCTATCTGCATTTCTATCTGCACCTGTGTAACTTGCAGGAGGCCTCCATTTGTAGCGTGTTCCTTCGTGATGGACCTTCCCTAGAGTTCAGGCAGGTACCTGTGCGACGCAATTGCAGAAGCAGTTCTAAAAGTGTTCTCCATTGACTGTGCAACAGGTGATCTGGAGAACCACAGTAAAAAAAAAATGCAGAGAGGACTGAGTTCCGTTCATTTTTCCACTTACTATCATGTTCTTCTATCATCACACTTTTAAGAGATGACAGAGGGTTCTGATCCAGAGGGTTTGATATCTGCTGTGCTGGGAGATGGAGAGCTATTACAGTGACAAAGCAGCATGACAGCTAGTGATACTTTACTTGTTCCAACTGAGGAGTGAAAAAAGAGTAAGCGTCTTCCCTAGAGATTTGGCTTCTGTGCAGTATTAGCCAAGACCGAGCAAGGGAGGAGAAATGCAAAACAATTCAGAAAGCACAGAAACTAGGTGACGCGAGAAACATTTTGAGTTGAGACTGTTGCATCCCCACCATGTTACTAGTTCCACTTAAGTGATTTCTTGGCTGCTCAGATACAGCTGAAGCAAAAGAGCCCCAGAAGGATCTCTGCCACCTTCACTGCCCCTGGTGCCTGAGCTGCCTCTTTCCAGGTAAACCAAAGGTTTTCAGTCTTTTACGTTTTTGTGCACCCTGTACATCTGAGGGAATGGGGACAGATGAGACACAGGCTAGCTGTGGTGATTTTGAAGGCAGGAAGAAACCCCATGAGCAGTTGTGGCAATGCAGATCTTGTGTTTGTTTAGCTCCTCCCCAGAGCCTGACCAGTCCTGGCACTCACTTGTCCCTGGGGCAAGGGGTGCAGGATGCTCTATGGGCCATGCAGGTCCAAGTTACTTAGCATCGTGGAGAACTGTTTTGGCAGGATTTTCTCCATAAAACTAACCAAGAAGAAAGACTGACAGCAATGAGTGTCTTTTTTTTTTTTTTCTTCAGCTATTTGTCTTGTTTTGCTTGTAGCGAGTAATGGATGGACCTGTGGAAAAAACCAAAAATTCAAGACCTATTAACGGGAGTGTGTGTTGAAGTGTAGTGTGGTTATATTGAGTGCAGGATGAGAAACCCTCTTCTGATGATTCAGCATGTGATGGTGAGAAAACCTGTTGCACTCCAAGACTGGAGGAGGACAAATGTAGCTTCCGTTTACTCTGCACTGTCTGTATGGCATATGTTAAAAATGTATGACTTGTGTTTAACAAAAATTGAACGTAAATCCCACTATGTTTGCTTGTTGCTAGTGAAATACATTTCCTCTCTTGGTCGTCATTGTCTCCTGGGAAAGTCGCACCAGTTGTATTAACTTAATGGCAGATCTGCTAATGAAGTCAGTGGGTTTGGGATTTTGCCCCATGAGTCAGAAAACTTTGTTTATTCTGTTGCTATAGGCTGTGGGGTTATAAAAACGTGATTGCTTCGTGCTGTCAGCTTGCAAAAGGGTAGTTGTGAGGACAGAAACCTGAGCTGACAGAATTACCTGCCAAAATAATTAAGTGCATAGCTAAATGAATATAAAAAGACCAGACAAGTAAATTGCTTTTGTACAAATGGCCTTTTTTTTCTTGGTTTTTTTTTGGGTTTTTTTGTTGTTGGGGCTCACTGAAGTGTGAAGATCCCTCTGTGAAAATAAGGCGAGCAATTAGTATTAATTGATTTGGTTTTTAATATTGGTTGGAATAAACTTGCTGAAGCTTAGTGTGGAAATGTATGCAGTTTCAGGAGAAATTGATTGCATTTCATCTCTCCCATTTGTAGCTTTTCCTTAAACTGCTAATGAAAGTTCCATAACTAATGAACAGAATGTTTCATTAAATGTGTGTTCAGCTCGGAATAGTTAACAAGTATCTTTTGGGGATCCATTTTCCTTGCTAGCCCCCTCCTTTGCTGAGTATACACTCTTGGATTTTTTTTCTTTGTTTTTTTAAAGATATAAATGGCGATAAGACTTTTGTGTCCATTCCAATATTCCTCTTTAAAGAATATTTTACATGGAACGGCTGGAGTTTTCTGTGTGTGTATTTTGCCTTTGGTAGCAATTACTGCTGCTTGCAATTGTGGCTTCCAGTTCAGAACAAAGCTGTTTTGTGTGCCTCGCCAGTAATAATTGTTGACAGTTGATAATGTTGGAGACTTCTCATTGTGGCTGGGATCTGAATTATACCAACTTCTACTGAACCCAAATTATAGGTTTTTAATTTTAGCTTCAGGGCTCCCGTACTGGAATATTCTTTTTTCTTTGGTAATAAAACAAAAAAAAAAAGTCAGGGTTGGAGGTCTTTCCAAGTGAGACACAAAACTGAAGTGTCGCAAAGACTGCCTTGATTTATATTCTTACTCCTGTCTGCTCTCAGACGTTCCTGGTAACACCTAGTTATCGCATCCCCGTGGGGCGGTTAAACTCGTTCACCGTTTGTTTAAATCTTCAATGTATATGTTAGGTGGAATATATTGAGTAAGAAGGGAATTGCTGGGGGACTCTGTGTATCCAGTTACCAATGCAGCTCATGGACCACAAGCCATTTAAAGCCCAGCCTGAGCAGCTGCAAAGGGAGGGTGGCTGCTGCGGTGGCAGGGGTGGCTTGATAGCGAGACCCTTGGTGTGGTGGAGCTCTCGGTCCCTGCACCAGTGATGGCGAGTTGCTGCTGTGGATGGGGCCTTGGCTGCAGATCTTTCTTTCTTGTAGCTTTGAGTGGGATAACCGGTGTTACCTGGGCATATTTCGATTTATTTTCTTGGCTACATTTTCATGAATAGGATAGTATGAAAATGAACGTGTCATTAACAAATGTCTGGGGATGCTGACGCTGAGAAATGATTAGGTGATTGAGTAATGGATTAATTGTAATTATTCTACTGGAACACTCCTAATGTGTGTGGACAGAAGGCATCCTGTCTGAAAGGGTTGTATCTGGGTCTTGCTCACATGGGAGTGTGGGAGAGTGTGTGTGTTGTGTTACTTTGGAGAATTATTTGTTGACAATTCATGTTTACATCGTTGTTTCCCAAATTAAAACTGTTTAGCTTTCAACTTTGAATTGGTCTGAAGTTTTTACTTTTCTTTTGCATGTGGAAACTGTTTGTAGGCAAAATACAATTTCAGGGAAATGTTCTTTTTGCATCACGGGGAGGCTTAAGAAGCTTGTGAGAATTATAAAATAGTTTTCCTTTGGTCACATTTTAGTATCTAAAGGTACCTAGAAGGCCTTGAGTTGAAGGTAGGCTCAAACTGGATGAATGAGGTGGATGAATGGCGCATGATCTTCCCAAGAAGTCTTGTGAATATGCTATCACGTTATTTGATTATTTTTTTTTTTCTTCCATGAAATATGTGTGTAGAAGGCTACTAAGTAGTGCCAGACTCTTCTGAGCTAGGGATGAGTACAAGACCAGGGCAGATGCTTCTGACACTTCTCTGAAGTGTTCTCCCAGCTTCCAGCACTAAGCAATTTTTGGGGATTTTGCAGACCAGCAGCAGCCTCTTGGAAGCCTCTTTGTATTATCAGCTTTTTCCAGAGGGAGCCAAGAAATGTGCTATCTTACCCTTCCTATGAGACCTTTGGGTGGTGTGAGTCCCAAAGGTGGCGCTGACTGGCATGGCCATGGAGCTTGCCTAGGTGTGGGCCATTGGTGAGGTGCCACCTGGCCACTGGTATCCCTCTCCAGTGCAGTCACAACCTGAGGATAGGGAAAAAGTTGTGGTTTAGACACGAGCAAAGGTTTACTTTACTACTACCTTGGGCTTTTATGTTTCAACTAGTGTGAGTGGTCCTTGAGTTAAATGTCTATGTAGCAACTTGTGGCATTGACGTGAAACCTGTTATGCATGCATATCCTTGATGGGGATGCTCTAGTGTAAGGAATTTCATGTCCTTCTGAATGTGTTTCAGGGCATCAGAGACCATGTCCTCCAATTTAGAGACATCCAAATGCTGATTCTCCTCTCTCACTTGATTTCTGATGATCTGCACCAGTTTTTGTGATGACTGCATTTCTCTCTGGACAATGTGAACTTGAAATTTGGCAATGTCATTGTATGTATCATCTGTATCGGGTGTGTGTTATACGTGAGGCTTGTGATGAGTCAAGGAAGGGCTTGGATGGTATTGACCTGCAGTCATCAGTTTAGTTTATGACCAAATCCATGGTGTGGGTGGGTTGGGGTTTTTTTACGCTGCAGGTCAAGGATGAGTTAATTTCAATTTTAAAAGCTTGGCTATAGCTGCAGTGGACCATTCATGACTTTCTGAAGACAGTCACTGAAGCATATGAACATAGAGGTGTGTAGTAGTTCACTAATTATATTACTCACTTCAGCTTGCTTCATCCATCTGTGGTTAATGTGCTGCTTGTTCTATAGGACTGATGACTGGAGATGTTGCTCACTCAGTTCTCCCATGGCAATGTTCAGTAGAAGAGCTAGGCTTCAGCTGTCTACTTAGCCCCTACAAAGAGACACCCTTTGCCAGGGAGGTATGGGACATATCTCTAAACATAGGGTCTGTAAGTCCTCCAAGCTTGTAGGAAGAAACTGGGTATGAAAAAAATCTGCAAAATGCTTATGAAGTGTTAAGACTTTGGACAAAGACTGCTGGTTTACTGAGGAAACTCAGTATCTGTTCTGTATTTGACTGCTGGCAGACAGTCACTGTCTTATGTGCAGGTGTGCCTGGCCCCTGCCAGCTGGGAAAAGGTGGAAGGACTGAAGAACAGGGAACAAAATCCAGTAAAGTAACAGAGGAGAGCTGCTATGGGAGTCCTCTGGTAAAAATGGCCCTTGGCAAGTGCCATGAGCAGCAACTGGGGGTGTGTATTTGTGGTAGCTGAGTCACTTGGGAGTTGTAGATGTTTAATAGATAAATAAAGTCTTCTGAAATGACAAAAACATCCCTTGCTGTAGCTTGGTTTCTGTCTATGTTAAATTAGAAAGCACACTCTGTTTTTTACAAAGCAGACCTTGTTAAAGCAAAAGCTAGGAGTATTGGTGGCCTTTAATTAAACAAAGAAGAAAAACATACCCATTTGGTGTTTGGATGCAGTTGTGAAGCCAAATGCTTGACTTACCTGAGGGATCCCACATGTCATCCCCTTCCCTTGCCTTTTTTCTCCATTGTGGAATGGATTCTGCCCTGATGTTCTCCACCTGTGATGTTGTCTAGGGATGAAAGAGGCTAGGGGACAGGGAGGGGACATCTGGAGAATATGATGGATCTAAAGGGGGCAGAAAAACTGCTTGCACGTTTGGCCAACAGAGAGTAGGTCTCCTTGTTGTTTTTTTTAAAAAAATTAATCTTTTTTTTAACTAGGAGTGCCAAAAGACACTCTCCCATCCTTTGCCCTTCCTGGAAAAGAAGAAAAAACAACCTTCAGAAGGGACCCCTCAGGGTATGATAGGTAAGCTGTCTGCATTTTTGTAGCAGGGAAAGGTCTCCTTCCCTTAACCCCTACCCTACGTAGAGCATTGTCTATTCCCCATCTGTGTCCTAGTGCGGTCTGGTTTTACTGATATTCTTGAAGAGAAGTCCCACAAAGCCTCCTTGGGTGTATGGATGTGACTGTGGCTACTGCCAACGGGGTTCCAAAATGCTGGAGGGCTTCTCCTATCTTCCCTGGTTTTGCATAGATCTGTGTAGGGCAGCTGTGTCAGGACAAGCACAGGCCACTACTGGAAGGAAAAGAAGGTCCTTTGCAAGTGCTCTTCCTCCTGCTGGACACCTGAAACACCAGCTAGGTGAGCTTGTGCTCTTGATTACTTGTTGCTGAGCTTCTGTGGCTCTTTCTAGCCCTGGACCCTCTGGTTGGTGTTCCTAATCTGGCCTTTGGTTTCTGTGGAGCTCAGACATGAAATACGGGTTTGCCAGGGTTGTATCTACTCTCTCTTTGCCTAGGATTGTTCCATTCAAATGGAGTTGTCTTACAAGTTTAATGACTTTTTTTTCCTGATCAGCACTTTGCCTGTTGCCTCTTTTTGTCCTGCAGTGGGAGCAGGTGAGACAGCAGCAAAGACAACTGAGCCTTGTGCTTAAAACCAAACTTTCATTTGGTGTGATTGTAGAAGCAAGTCCATAATTTTTCTAGCAAGTACCCAAATCGTCTTGAAATACGGGAGGAGAGGAAGACAAATTATATTTCAGGTTGCTCTTTGTGCTGGAAGTGTGGGAGGACATCCTTGGGCATGGGTCTTGCCTGACCTATTTGCACCATCTTGGGGTGGTGGGGGCAAAGGGTATTGGTGGAGGTCTGTACTAGAAACAGAAAAGGCCATTTTTCTAGAACGATTTGAGCTGTGCCCTGGTGGCGTACTGGCAGTGGTGAAAGAAGTTGTTGCAGGTAGCGAGCCCTCAGGATCCACATCAGCTGAAGTCCTAACTGTGGTCTGTGGAGGAGGTGGGTGTACCCTAATGGGAATCACCACGTACATGAATTGGGAATGGCAGCACATGAAACGCCTCAGGAGATTTGCCTGCTGCAGATGTTCGAGTTCTCCAGAGTCTCTGAACAACTGAGTCTCGGTCCACTGGGAGGTAATTTATTCCTTCCCTTGATGGACAGGAGCGGGAAGAGCTCATGCGTGGTGCCTCTTGGCAGGCGCAAGAAGGAGTGAGCAGCAGCATAATGTGAGTGTCTCGGGCTGGGGATCCTGCTCAGCAACTTGCACAGCCCAAGGGCTGTGGTCCGTGTCAGCCAGCAAAAGCAGCAGCCCTGGGGGTTGCTCCCGAGGCTTTGGTTTGACTCTGGGGAGCTGTGGCCAGCAATGCACAGCAGGCGTGTCGGTGTAACCCAGGTAGGGTAACAGTGCTGAGCCAGGTGGATCGTCAGGTGTGTGCACGGAGGAGGGAGGCTGTTTGGGGAAGTGCACAAACCTGCTCTAGGGTGAGAGGTCCTGACCTTGCCAGCCAGGCACATAAAAAGGACTGACTGAACCGAGGCTGCTGGTGCAGGCAGAACTGGGTGGGGGGTGGGAGGTGGGAGGTCAGAGTGATGCGTGGTCTCTGAGCTATGCAGCCCGTAGGCCAAGAGCAACCTTGTTTATGTCAGCAGAGTCTGACACATCTTCAGGGGCTTTCACTCATGACTGATAGTAGTAAACATTGCTCTCTTAGATCTGCCCAAACCCTTGTTGACAGAAGGAATGTGCAGGTTTCTTGCCGAATGCCTCCTCTGCTTCAGCACACCCTACTTGCACGCACAGAGGGGGACCCATTTATCCGGCTTTCCTCTGGGCCGCCAATAATCTTTAGGTATTGGTGTAGGAAAGCCTCCTGCTGCTATCTTGAACAGGAAGGGCTCATCTGAGGAGGTATTACAGCATCCATCTTCTGAAGACATCTGTATTATGTGACCCTGTTTGTACACAGACGCTGTTTTCTGCTGTAGGAATGCTATCTACCGAACCTGCTGAAAGCTCCCCTTGCTTTGGAAAGAGAACTAAAAATGATAGAAACAATGAGGATACAACATGTCTGCGATGGACAGAAGTCTCTCGTTAGGGCTGGTAGCTGTCCTTAAAAGGATGTATATCTTCTTTCAAACCAAAGCTGGAAATTGCTTTATTTTTTATACTTTTGAAGGGTTTCCAAGGAAACAATAAGAGTCATCAAGCATTTTGAAAGTTACCCAAGAGTGTTGCCCTGCCTGCAATCTGCATACGGCTTTTCCAGCACCGGCATGCTCATTAGCTGATCTGCTAAGCTAAGCATCTCTCTTCGTGTCACTAAATTATTTTCTTGGTCTTGGCTGTCAGTTGTACCTCAGTGGTGAAGCTGCTTCCCTTAGAGAGCTGTTCCAAAAATTGCTTGGAGCTGAAGCTGCAGTAAGAGATGACTGGGTATAGTCTGTGGAAGTTAGTGAGAGAACATTGATACCTTAATCGTACAATTATGGCAAAGGACAAACAACAGGAGAAGAGCAACACTGATAAGGCCGAATTGCATGAAGGAAATTGGCCAACACCAACAGGTTGCAATGTGGGCATACGCGTGTTTCTGAGGCAAGGAGAAAATCTGTGTTCAAGTTGTGTTGTTCTAGGCCTGCTTTGGTCTTTGTGAAAATGAATAATTTAATCACTGCTACCTTAGTGTTAGCTTTAAATGTATTGTTAGGTTTTCAGGTGTTAAGATGACCTTTGTTTCTGAAGTGATTACGAAAATACATAAGCTCTTGGGGAGACAAGTAGTTAGGAGTGTCTTCATCCAGCTTGATCTGGCAGCTCTGGATTTCTCATTTGGGCAGAAAGAACAAGTTGTCCCAAGGTGATAAGATTGAGTCTCAAGTTTTACAGAAAATACGAAAAAACGTTTTTTTCCCCCTCATTTCTAGTATGTCTGTGCACTTAATCTTCAGTTCATGGTACCGAGGTATTTACTGAAGTGCAGCCTTAACCTGAATAATATCAGAGAGGGGTATTTTACTATGTTTCTGCACGCCAGCTTCTCATTTCCCTCTCCTTTCCTCCTCCTCTTCCATTTTCCGTGGTTATGGACCTACCAGCATTAGAGCAGTGCATATGTGAAGCTGTAGAAGACCTTCCCTTACCAGGAGCTCTGGAGTCCCAAGTCCTCCGCCACCCCTGTTGCATGCTGCGTTCAGTGAGGCCTGTTGTGTTTTCACTCGTGCATGGTGTAGTCATAATCATCTCCTTAATAATTGTGAGTACACAGAATTATTTATATCATCCAAGTATCTAATGCAAATGTACAATCTTCTCTCGGCACATCCTTCCCTCCTTCCTTCCCCTGAGTGCTTTAAAGCCTCCTTGAGATGGTGGGAGGAATTATATGTGAAACTCTCTTTATCTTTCTAAGAGAAGGTGTCTGAACCTGTTTGTACTTCAGAGCCAGGTACTATACTTCCTTCTTTTATCCTTATGAAAGACCAGCTTTTCTTCTTTTGTTTGCAGGATGCTTCGGGCTTTTGCTTTACTTGGTGGTGTCACAAGCCACAAAACCCAGAAGATGCCCGAAATATAGGAGAGGAGAGGCAATTGTATGTTGGGATTGTTTTCTTCTTCCTTGCAGCTGACTGTGGCAAGTAAACGAATCTCTGATCTGTAGCAGTATCTGGCCACTAAATGCTTGCCTGATGAATTTTAACCAGTGTGAAATTTGAAGATAACAAAGATAACAGGTGTTGAGAAACGTCACTTGCTTCTCATCCTCCCATCCTGTGGGTTAAGGGTGGGAGATGCCTGGGGATGTCCCTGGAGCGTGGGTGCAGCACTATGCACGCTGGGCTTTGACAAGGCTATGGTGTGCCCTGACCTGCTGCTTGCCAATTTCTCTGGCTGACACCATCAGAAGAAAGCACCAACGCATACAGAACAGGGGTTTGTTGAGGGGGGAGATGATTTTGCTGTAATTCACTACTGTGCCATTACCAGTCTTCTCTTTGCAGGAGTGCTCTCTTCTCTACACTGTACCCTGTCTGCTAATTGATTTCCTTCCAGGGATCCTTGGTGCATGATCCCTTCCCTCCCAATCTTTAGATACCTGTTGAATACTTTTTTGTTTTCTCTCACCAAGCGCCGACAGATAAATGGTTCTGGAATGACCTCTTTTTTTTTTTTTAGGCATTATAAAGGTGACTGAAGGTTTCTTAAAGGTTTCTGAAGGAATTGAGAAGTGTTGGGTTCTGCTCTGTCTCCCAGATCAAGTGGAGCATATTTGTTGCATATGCTATTGCGTATTTCAAGACAGGGATGATAATTGTTACTGGTTTGACTTGGTGGCATGTTGAGATGGAAGATTTGGCTGAGCCCATAGACTTCAATGCTTCAGTGGGACACACTGTTCCTAGCTAATACAAGCTCAAAATTGAGGTTATTGTGCAGTGCCATAAAGCAAGTCCTGGCATCATATAAGTGGGTAGGACAGTTAATATCGATGGAGTCCCTCTGGCTTGCCAGCAAAACTTAATCTAGCCTTAAATCTCGTCTTTCAAGTTAGATATATCAGTGTCACTCATCAGTGGATACTTTCCTTTAAAATTGCTTCCGTAGTGCTTGGTAGAACAAGATAAGGTAATTTCTACTTTTCTAAGCTTTTGAAGAGATTGAATCAATCTTTTGTTACCCATACCGATGTTTTCTGTATTTGAAATCCTATTTCTCCTAACCAAGATTAAAATGTTGAATTTCCCGTTCTCATTTAACTTGAAAGCATTCTAAATTTCAGGGGCTGAAAGTGTGTGGCATTGCTAGAGAAGGCTGTACCTGTAGCCTTTGTTGCAGAGAAAGCATTCTAAGGCAAAGGAAAGTAATTTTGTGTAATTTCTTTTTACAGAATGAGATAAAACTTGTAGAAATTCTCAGGAGAATTTAAACACTGGCATCCACCCATCCATCCATCCACCCATCCATCCATCCATCCACCCATCCATCTGTATAGCTAAAGCTGCAATAATGTCAAAGTGATTGTCAGACCCTGGGTTTCTTTAGATGCTTCAAAGGTTCATTCTGATGTTTGGGTCTGTTTTAATCTCCCTGTCTCATTATCAGTCCTGCTGCCACTTGCAATTCTGTACTTGTGTTGTCATACCTACTTCCACTCCAGATGCCTAAAGTAAACCTGCTGCTGCTTTTATTCAAGTAGTCTCTTGAGTTGTTTTGGAGGTGAATATAACCTGGCATGCTCTCAGTATTTATTTGTGTTTAAAGTGGTGTTAGGCTAGTGACCTGAAGGTCCAGTGTGCTTAAACACTTCGCATAAAATAGCCCATGTCATAAAGAAAACACTAATAAATAAAATCAGACTCTAACCATGAGGTTGTGAGGATCACAAGATGCTGTTGCCCTATGGTTCGATCTTGCTGGTTGTGGTACTGAATAACAACCCCGACAGGAGCTGCAAGATCACTGTTATACTGCATAATGAGGGTAAGGGAGTCAGCAGCCAAGACTGGGTACTTTTGTTATCTGCCAGGCTGAGTGAAACTTCTAGTGGTACCTGGAATGTGGCTGCTGCTCCGTATGTCACAGCCAGCCCCAGCAAGGGCACAGGAGACTGAAGACAGCCTCTTACCTTGCCTGCAGCCCATGTGGGCTTGTGTGGCCCCATGGCTGTCGAATGGCCTTGGTGCAGAGGACAGTCCATGTATCCTGTGGTCTCAGTGAGGCCTTTCCTACAGAAGGAAAGAGATTTTGTTGTTTGCTTTTTTTTGGTCCCCTGTCTTTTGAAAATGCAGCTGGTGGTCCCTTCAGTTCTGGAAAGCTGGTCTTGGAGAGAGACTCCTGAGCGTTCTTAAAATAGCTAATTAAGTATGAATTTAAGCTTGTCTGTGTGAGAAACTAGCCAGCCTAGCTGTAATAGGATTGTTCCGGCTCGTTTTAATTGTGCTGATCTAACTTGTGCAGATGCTTTAATACAGAGCAACATGTGGGAGCAGACTTCTCTCTGAAACCTGCAGTCGTACCAACCCGTTGCGTCTGTTTGAACCTTTCTTTGATGCTTGGTAGCTTTGAGACCTACTAGCAGTTGTGAGCGATCCCGGGTAGCAAAGATCATTTCTGATGCTTATTCTTTCTAGCCCTTGCTGCTTGTGCTGTGGATCTGAATGTCTTCACACTGCGGATGACCCATGTTGGGGGTAATGACAATACACTTCCATAAATATTTGAAGTCAGGGATTACTCACGCACACAGTATTCAATTTGATTTATTTATTTTATTCAGTGTGAAGAGCAGAAGATTTGAACACTGGGAAGTTCAGGGGAAACCATGCCTGAAGACTGCTTGTGTGCATTCATCACAGTGGTCTTAAGTAAACGGTACACAATTGTGTAGTGAGTTTATTTGTTGTTTCTTTCTAGGAGCTTTGTTCAGGATGTTTTCTTTTTGCAGAGAATTAATAGATTTTATTATTTTTTTTAAGCATCCCTTATGTAACCTCCAAAGAATATTTTAAGCAGCAGTTTGCTTTTTTTTTTCCTTTTTATTTATAAAAGTAGCTTGTGCAGAAATAACATGACGTGTTGTTTATTGGTTGTAGTTGCTCTGTTTTTCATCTCCCTTGTGGCTTTACAGAATTGCTGTTGCTCTCCCTTCCTCAGCTGTGGGAATTCCCTTTAGAAATGATTTAGATGCTGGGGGAATTTGGGCCGTGCTTCATGTAAAATCTGTGTTGGACTAGAGAGAAGGTTGTCCTTCTATTAAATTTCTGTGCTATAAGCAAGGAGATCAGTACTAACCCCGAAGTCTTAAAGCAAGGAGGGTTCGTGTGAGCATCTCACTGACAGAAGAAGCTTTTGGCTTCTTCCCTGGGGAAGGAGCCTGGCTCTGTGACTGGGACTGCTGCATGACGGAGTGGTCCAGAAATCTCCAGCAGCTTAAACAGGGCTTCTATTGCTATTTTCCCCTTTGGGCTTTAGATCAAGCTTGTGATAAAACTGTCACAAAGTGGGGAGAGGGGAAAAAAAAAAGGGAAAATGCTAAGCACTATCTGTGAACACTTCCTTACTAAAGTATTTTACTTTAATGGCTTGTTTTAAGCCTTGGCTTCTGAGCTCCTTTCAAATCAGATCTTTTGCTGAAGCCGATTTGCAATATTTATAGAGTTTTGCCACTGAATTTGCTGTGTCTGCGAGGGAATCCCTTTCTTTTTCCACTGTGAATGAATTGCTATCAGGTCGGCTCTCCTTTTTATGGAAGACGGTTTGCTTCAAAAGACTAAAAGTATAAATCCTCTATCTGATACTTGACTTGAATGGGTAACACTGCTAAAAAATTAATGGAATGTAATAGCCTAGATGATGATTTCTCTTCTGATGTGAAGAAGTTTTATATTCTTCTTTTCTTTTTAATTGCCTGGTGAGCTTTCTTCTTAACTATGCATGTATCTATCTCAATTTTTTTTTTTTTTTTGCATCCAATTCCCTTGGATTCTGGTGCTCGTAGTCGCGTTAGCAACTTAGTCTGCCTGCACTGGCATTGCTTTTAGAGATCTGACTGGGCCAGCTGCTGACGCATTTAATACAACTCTGTATGTTTGATCTTTGTGCTGATAACCTCGGGCAGTTTGGGATGCTTCAACTGTATAGAAACGGAGCTGAAATAAGAAGTTTTTATACTTGAAGACAGTTTTCTGCACTGGAGGTAACAGTGATTTCCAGACTTTTTTTCCTGCTGTGTTGGCGTGACCTTTGGTTGCCTGCTGCCACACCACCAGCAGCTGTGTTGGCTTTGCTGGTGGTCCCCATGGGAATGGGCAGTGGGCCCACACCAGGTGTCCAAAAGCCATCCAGGGCAGCGTCCTGTACCTCTGTGACATGCGGCACAGGCTGGATTAGCCATCGCCGCTGCCCCCAACCACCCCCTTGGGTACCCTGGCATGAAGGGTGGCAGGCAGCACTTCCACGGGAAACGAGGGGCTGTGTGACACCTCAGGGGTACTCCTGGAGAGGGGTGGTAGTCAGCCTGGGAAGGGGAGAAAGGGCAGAATCTCTGCCTTAATGAGGTTACCCACTTCTTTCTGTTCACGTGCATGTGCAGATTTTTTCCAAGGAGTAATGAGGACAGAGCAGATTTTACTCTGCAACAGTGTTTTATGTGACTTTGCAACAGTGTTTTATTTCCCATGGGCAAATCCAAATGGTAAATACCTTTTAGATTGCAAAGAAATCTTAATTACTGTAGCATATTTTTTCTCTTTGACTCAACTCTTGCCGTTTTAAAAACCTAGGTATGGTGTTTCCCATAGCTTGAGTTTGTTTGTGTGTGAAGTCAGAGTTATATAATTAAAGCAAACACGTTTTCCAGCAACATGTTTTCCTTTAAATAAGTACTGTCTGCAGCTGGGTAAAAATAAGTAGTGTCTTTGTCAAAGTTTTTTTTCTCGTCCTTCTTTGAAGCTCTTTTTGTATGTTATGCCTAATTGGCAATTTCCAATATTATTCTTTGTAATTGTTTTGTGGTCGTTGTTTGCTCTGGTTTGGAAAGGCTCATTAGGAAGAAAAACACTTGATTCCCAGCCAGAGAGTGGTATTTATGATGTGTTATGTGCTCTTGGTTTGGTGAGGGTGGTTTGCAGAAGGTGTTTTTGCTGGTTTGGGTCCTGTCGCTAACAGAAGTGGTACTGATGAGGAAATTGCTTTTTTTTCCTATCTCCTGTGCTTGAACAGTTTGTATTCACGCTGCTTGGGAATGGTGGACTGTTGCAGGTTTTGGCTTTCCAAGTTAGAAGGCAGGTGGCTCTGCTGCAGCTCCTTTCCTTCTGAAGGACCTGACACAAAGCTCGGGGCAGAAATTAGGATGGCAGCGCTATTGCTGCGTTCAGGGAGCTCAGCGGGTTTGTGAGCAAATGGGAACCCATGTGGTTGGGATTATCTGGTATTAAGTGAAACAACAAACGTGAAAACAAAATCTGGGTGTTCTGCATTCTCGCACATCTCAAAGGCTTATGCTGTGCCGTGGCAGGTCTGAGGATTGTATGACATGTCCATGTGTGGCTGTGTTCGTAAGTGATCCCATTAGGTTGGTAAGTTTGGGCAACGGGAATGGGAGGTGAGGATGTGTTTTGCAGGAGCGGGGTCTGATTTAAAGCAGGTTTCACAAAATAGTGTTTTGCAGAAAGAGCTGTGTTAGCAAGGGAGTGTGGAAAACATCTCCTTTCTTCCCTGCTGCTTCCTGTGAGCAGGCAGATACCCCGGGAAGGCAGGTAAACCAGCAAAAGCAGCCTGGCTTGGTGTCCCTGGCTGAGGAGAAGGCTAAGGAAGCTGTTGAGGCCTTCCTCTTGCAAGGACTGGGAGACGTCCTAGCCCCGCTGCTGTGGGGATCTATGTGGTGTGGCTAGCGTGGCAGGGGCAGCACTTGCCTACAACATCTCTTTGGAGACTAGAGCTGAAGTCTCTCTGCGGTGTGGGCATTTGGGATGTCACTGCAACTCTTGGGGTCTTAAAGGGGACGTATGTTTACAAATAGACCTTTGGAGGGGCTTTTTGCTTTGGAGGGCCTTTTTTACTTTCCTCAGTGTTGCAGATGCCTTTTGAGGTACACCGCAGTTGTTGACTTTTCACACTTGTCTCCTTGTTTTAAAGAATCTTGATGCTGGCATCAGTTTGAGCCGCCTCTCATGTAAAATTTTGTAGTTCATTCCACCTGAAAACCAAGAGCTTCATTCATCTCCACTGTGGTCACCAAGCTCACTGGAGCCGCGTCATATTGGAGATACAGAGACAAGCTTCTTTGGGTATAGCACTGAAATACCAACTGCAGCCCTGCTGAGATTTGGGCATCTGCTTAGCTTTTACACTCATAGTGTGTTAATATAGACCATGGATAAACGTAAAGCCCAGCACGCCTTGACTTTTGGAGGACTTGAAACCATCAGATGCAGTATTGAGTGGCCTGAACTGAAATGGAAACGGTAACTCTGTTTTCCTTGTATCTAATGGCTGTGTTGCAAGAAACAATCTGCTGGTTTTAAAAACTGGCTGTTCCACAACAGTTGCATTTCTTTGGGAGCTCAATTATATACTGCTGCATCTGTGTCTGTAGGCATTTTTGAAGTCGTAGCCTCTGAACTATGTTTATGGAGCAGCTACCCATCTGGAATTGACCTGGGGTCCTACAGAGCTCAAGGCATAAATTACGACAGCCTGTGAGACATGGATCCTTAATTGAGGTTTCACATCCTTCGTGCGTCAGTGGCAGAAGGTGACTTACCAGTTGGTTGGATTCACAGAGACAGCAGGTTCACGGAGATGGGCACATGAGGAAGAGAGACCAGACGGATCAGTTCTTCTTGTTCCTGCTATCCACATTCTCGATCTTTTCAGAGCCTGCTTTTTCAGCAACAAACACGCCTGTGCTGTTACTTGGCTTGGTGGTTTTTGTCTTGCCAAGTGAAGAACTCATCCTGAAAGGCTCCTGCGGGGTACTGTGAGGAGTTCCCTCTGGAACGCAAAGTTGGCATACTGTTAGCACAAGCATCACTTCAGACCCTGCTGACTTCAGTGAGACATGAGGGTGCCTTGGAGAAGTGGTGGGATGGAAATCTAGCCCTAAAACTTCCCTGTGGTTTGTGCATCGTTACTTTTGGTGGCACAGAATCAGAAAGGTTACGTATATTAACCTTTTCTTCTTTGCTTAATTTCAACATAAGTATTATCCTTTCTGCAATCTGTCTGCCTGACTGAGTATGCTAATGTCTTGGGACACGTCTGGTCTCTTTTGAGTAACAGTATTCAGACCGTCTTCCTACCACCTCTGAGCCTAAATACTGCTTTGCAACTGGGCAAACCAGTAACTGAATATAAGGGGAAAAGATCCTTTTGCTTTTGTCATGGGTTCCAATACTAACTGCATCGGTGGGCTTTTGGGGACAGGAGGAAGTTGCCTTTGAAACTGTCACCGTCATCCCCGTCACTGATTCAGATGCTGCTTTGCCGTTGAAACAAGAAGCAAAAAAACTTCCCAGAATCTTACCCTTCTGAATTAATGAGAAAATGTTCATAGCTGTAGTATGCATTACAGTGATTACAGCAGGGCTCTGCTGTAAATACAAGGCTGAACTCAATGGTGGCGTTGATCTGCATCTTGCTCATCCTATCTCCCTCCCTGACACTCAGCCCCTCAAGTGAATTATTCCTTGTGTTCAGTGCAGGGCCATCTGTTTTCTTGTATATTCTCTCTTTTGCTGCAACCCGATTTGAGTGGAAAGGTGGGTCTAAACACATATGATGAGGAGCGTCTCTTTTGTGCTTCCGACAGCTTGTTTTCCAGCAAGAGGAGTCAAGCGATAAAATAAACACTGAGTTTTTAGCTATTCTGTAAATGTGCTCCTAATGCAAGAGTCCAGGGGATTATTGGGAGCAGAATTGAGTGGCACCTGAGTTTTGGGATTGACACCTCAGACATAAAGGTCTCTTGTGACTGGGCCTGAGCAGCTTTTCAAAGATGCTGAAATCTGTGTTATGACCTAAAGCTACTGCCAGATAGCCCCCACCCACACATCCTGATTCATGCAGAGGAGAGTGCTCTTGCTGCTATCTAGGTTTTTCTGCGCCATCTCCTTTTACACTGTAAATGGTAATTTAATTTCCACATTTAGACACCTTAATTAATTATGAATAAAATCGTTTGTATGAATTTTAGAGCTGAAAGGTGATGGATTACTGGCTCTCTGGAAATGTGAGGCCGCTTTACCAAAAGAGATTCAGCACAGGAGTGGCTGTGCCAGTTCTGCCCCATTCTGCCCCATCTGGATTCCTGCGGGATGGGGTGGGAGGAGAAGGAGGAAGATTTCCATCTCCTGGCATCCTGGGGAGGCTGGCACAAGGGAGAGGACAGGAAAATGCTAGCAACCATGTGGTGAGGGGTTCAGGGAGCCAGGCTACTTGAAACCGCTCTTGGTAGGGTTGACTTTCACCTGCGCGCACAGAGTTGTGTCGGTGCAGGAGCATCCAGGACTGCAGAAGGCAGGGTCTGGAATGCAGGGTGCAGATGGAAGGAGTCATCATCTCTGGCAACAGCGTGGGATTTGGCTGGCCCAAGAAACCTGGAGTAGCATGTATCCCTGTCTTGCTATGCTGTATAAGTGGGCTTGTACGCTCCTTTTCATTTGCCACTCGTGAGTGCTCCTGCCTGTCTCCTCTGCTCCCCCAAGCCCCATGGCAGACTCAATCACCTGGTGCTTGCTCATGTTGAGTAGGTTGAGGCTCCCCTTGATAGTTGGTTTTAATAGGTCTGGTGAAGTAGGAATTTAGTTCCAAATGCATATTGTCATATTTTATGCATGGTCTGATTTGCTTCCTGTCCAGTGGAGTAGAGCACTTTGCAGATCAGCTCTGGTTGTCTCTTTTTGTGCCTTTCTCTCTCTCTCTTTTTTTTTTTTTTTCCTTTTCTTTCTTTAGGGATCATGGAGTTCATTGAAATTTTTAAGCTTGGTCCTCGAGTCTCCACACAGGCAAAACTTCCAGCCATCTCAGCAGTCACCTTTGCTTGTGGCGTGAGGCCGGTTGCTTGATGCCTGCTGGCATCAATGATTTTACAACTGCAGCATTTATCAGGAGCTGCTCGAATAGCTCTCTTCCTCCAATAAGTGTTTTGCATTTTGGAGGTCTTTACACTTCCTTTTTTCTTTTGTTACCATTCTGCAGAGGCCAGTGGACCTGAAATTACTTCTGCCGTCTGTCTCCTGGCTCCCGAGCAGCAGTGCCTGTTTGATGCCTGTGTGCACACACACATTGCACTGTCCTTATGCTCTCCCTGCCTGATCCTTTTTATTCTGGGGGACAGGCAGGATACAGAGCCGAGTCCAGGTTTTGTACTCAATGCACTTCTAGGACCAAAAGGGGTTTGTTTTATTTTCCTAGAAGCTTCGCTTGCAAGAGCGGACAGTGAGCAATCCAGTTCCTAGCAGTTTTATTTGGCAAAGTTTCCTTCTCTGGGGCGTCTCTAGCTCATCCTCTGCAGAACTGGTGGAAACATTATTGTTTAATCTCAGCAGCCTTCCCAAAGTCGCTGTTTTTGTGTGTTTGGCTCATCACCTTCCCGTGTGCCCTGGGTATTTATCTCCAGTTAGCAATCCCGCTGGGTGATGCCTTGGCTTTGGATGCAGGTCGTGTGTTGCGCAATTTCTGTCTGTCTGGAGGGCAGATTGCCATCAACGAGCTTCAATATTTTTTCATGAAACAATACTTAACTTCCAGGGGTCAGCTAGAGGTGATGCTATCGTGTTGCTTGGAGTGACTGTCAAGGCAGTGACAAATCTTTATGCTGCGGAACTCATTTTAGTATCACCAAGTGCAATAAACAGCTCGCTTGGACCCTGAGAGCAGCAGCAAAGACAAGCTGGGTTAAGGTTTTAAGTCCTTTAAAACTATCAAAAACCAGTTTAAATGGAAGCATTTGTATTACTCATGCTCCCCGCCCTCTTGTTTTGTATGACTTCTTCATGCTGCATAATTTCTTTTTCCAAGCTAATAATTTCATTGCATTTCTCTCACAAGGTTATAAAACAGAGGCTAAGTGAAACAAACACCAAGTGTTTGTGGAGCGTGTGGGTGAAAGCGGTGGCCTAGGTTGATGTACTACACATCCCTCCCTGCCTGTAGGCTTCAGCTGGTGCTCAGAGGGGCAAAAATTCACCTGTGGTGAAGATGAGGCCAAGTCATAGGTACTTCCCCATTGCCCTGGCCCACCCAGCAGGAGGGGGTGCACTGGCCAGGGGGAAGACAGTGATGGGAAGCCCCCCAGATTCCTTGCCCTGTTTCGTGTCTGGGCAGAGCCCCACTGGGCAGCACTCGCCAACTCCGTTGGTGGGTGCTCTGCTCAGGGAGGGTCCCTCTCTGTTTTACTCTGTTGATCTTCCGATCCTCATACCTCTTGCCTTTTTTTTTTTTTTTTTTTTTTTTTTTTTTTTACGGAGATGTCGATCCTCNTTTTTTTTTTTTAACATGGTTTTCTCCAGCAATCATCTGGTTCCTCAAATCTTTCTCTCCCTCTTTACAAAATGTAGCTTACGTTGTTCTTTAACGTATCTCTGCTACTTTGGTATTGTAGCTCGGGCTACTTCTGGTGAAAGAAGATTCCAGGTAGTAAAAGAGAGGCATAAACCGTAAGCCTTTACTGGTTTTGCTTGTATTTACCCCAGTACTTGTTGGGCCAGGCTGTTCTTAAAGTTTTCTTGAAGGTTTAAAGGAAAAAAAAGAAA
>WEIS01091625.1:3653-15960 GCA_013389965.1 Todus mexicanus
AATGTCCTTTGAGGAGAGGCTGAGTGATTTGGGTCTGTTCAGCCTGAAGAAGAGGAGGCTGAGAGGTGACCTTATTGTTCTCTACAACTACCTGAACAGAGGTTGTAGAGAGGCAGGTGTTGGTCTCTTCTCTCTAGTAACTAATCACAGGACGAGAGGAAGTGGCCGCAAGTTGTGCCAAGGGAAGTTCAGACTGGCTATTAGGAAAAGTTTCTTTATTGAAAGAGTACTTAAACATTGGAACAGGCTGCCCAGGGAGGTGGTGGAGTCGCCATCCCTGGAAGTGTTCAAAAAACAAGTAGACGTGGCACTTCAGGGCATAGTCTACTGGCCATGGAGGTGTTGGGTAGAAGGTTGGACTTGATTATCTTAGAGGTCCTTTCCAACCTTAATGATTCTATGATTCTATGATTGTAGGATGTAGGAGGAGGAGCATTTTGATAATTGTGTAAAACATATTATGGGATATTTTAAGGAAATTGTGGTGATGTGCGAGACTTACACATGGAATGGGGAGGAATAGTGTGGGGAAATAGAAGACCCTAAAGCGGTTGTGTATGATCAGCTTGCTGGTCAGTACGCTTGTATGACTGAGCTTTGTGCTTAATCATCGCAGTTTTCCATATCTCCTTATTAAACCCTCTTTTTACTATGTGTGGTGGTACAGCCCTGCCTCCAAACTGGGCCACTTTGAGAGGCTAACTCCTAGCTGCACTGTGAGGCTGACCCCTCCCTGCTTGGCAAGACTGACTCCCAGGCTGGTTTGCAAAACTAGTGCCAGCACTACTTAGTTTCACAACGTAGAAGGCTGGGAGAGCTTGTATTTTTCGACTCTGCAAGTCAAGGTAAAACTGAACAGATTCTCACACCACCTGGAGATGGGGTCAGTGAGCTGGAACAGTTAGGCACCTCCTAAATATATCTGTAAGTCCTGGGAAGGTGCCAGTGAAAGACCACATCTCCATCTGGGAAAACCCAAGCTAGCCTGACAAGATTCATGGCTGTAGTGGAAAAGTACTAGCCCTGGTAATCACCAAAGTCAATCATCTTGCGATCCTGTAGATGCTGATCCTAGAAGTGAGGCCCATTGGAGCTCTCCAGGATCTCAGCAGGCTGAGTCTTGGTATCTCTTCCTGAGCTGGGATGCCACTAAGGCCAGACTTTGACCACCAACTGATGAAAACCAATGAAGGGAATCACCATCCATCTGCAAAGACCATCCACTTGTAATAAACTGACAGAGATGTGAGTATTCACTATCTCCAGGATTTTTGCAAAAAATTTACCAAATTTGCCCAAAATTTACCCAAATTTACTGTAATCTGCAGAAGGGCAACATCTTAATTATGGCTTAACCTCTATAACTGTATATAACTCTGTGTGTATCTCATTGATTTTTGCTTAGTGAGCTTTGCTAATTTTATGTGAATCACAGTATTTGTTATTGCTGATTATTAATTTTGGTTAAGATTGCTATTTTGTAAGTTCCTGTAACAGTGTTAATACACTTGAATTGCTGCCATCATTTACCTCAAGTTACATCAGAAACAATATTGCACTGAGCACCACACTGAAGCCCCGATATCCAAATTTTCTTAGGCATAAACTGTGGATCAGATCTGGGACTAGAGGTAGATTTAACCTTCTAACCTCACTCTGAAGGAGTTCAGAAGGCAAGAGGATCCATTCTGAGCCTCATAACTGAACAGGAGGATTTCCTTTACCTCTAACCTCCCCAGTCTCCTTGATAGTCATGAACGATTGACCGGCTCTAAGATTAGATCTAGCTGCACCTGGGCTCTTCCCTGAGAAGGAGTTTAGAAACCCTTGTAACTCAATAGGAGGGTTATCCTTACCCCTTCCACTCCCAATCCCTGTGAAAATCACCCTAGCCCAACTCCAAGTCACTCCCAGTTTGAATATACATATATATACATATATATGGACAAATATTGTGATCCAGTTACTTTTAATCAATTTGCTTTACATAAAGCGATGTAGTGACCTTGCTATCAAACTGAGCCTTTATTAGTGCTTGTTAATTTTTGCTAAGTTTTATCAAATCTCTTAAGCTTTATCAAATCATTAAGCTATCTCAATAAATTATATTGCTGCCTTCATTTGAGTGAGGTGCATTCCACTCATTCTGCAGCAAGCAATGTCTTAAATCAGAATTCTGTAACAAGTTATTTAAGTAATTTTGAGCGGGACCTCTTTTAAAACACCCGTGTGACACTGTGTGTGTAGGTGAATATTAATGAATTTAAAACTGGACTAAGAAGTGATTGGGACAAGAGGTCTTAGTACCAGCAACTGGACTGAGACCATGAACCTCCAGGGGCTCACAGCTGGGGAGACCAGAGGATTAGGAGGCAGCTACAGGGTAGACTGAGCATCCAGGCCAGCTGCTGGAGGGATTGATATTGCACATGCACATGTAACAGATGTACATATTGGTAACTGTGTATATGGACACCCATGGTGCTACATTCTACTGATCTACTTCAATCCTGATCAACTGGAGAGGACAAACAGGGATCAGGCTGCCTGTTTGTGTGAGTGCTGCGTGTTTTCTGAATGCATGTGTGTTTATTGGGAATGAATGCTCAACCTCGGTAATAGCTGGAGAGAGTGCCACAGAGGTGCAGCAGCTTTGCATCTCTCAGGCTATGATTTAAAGAGAAAACTCCAGTCTGAGCAAGCAATGTTCTGTTTTTCAAGAAAAATAACCTTACACAGAAGCATATTGTTGGAGATGGATCTATTACTGCTAAGCAAGTTTAAACCTCCTCCTTGTAGGTGGTGGTTCATTCAGAGGTCCATTAACACTGCTCTGTAGTCCTTAGAGACTTTCCTTTCTGAAGATTATGTCATAAGCTATTTTTGTAGAATAAGGAGACTTCAAAATGAGCTGGTAAACAGAAGAATCAGAAGTCATAAAACATAAAGAACAGGGGAACTCACTTTATTAAACTGCCTTTTTTGAACAACCACACAAGCAAAGCTTCTGCTTCTTTACATGGGATATTGTAACAACGATCACTTTGGTATTACAAATTAGTACTGCAGCTGAGGAAATCACTGACTGAGGTTCATTTTCCAGGGGCTGGGGATGGGGTGGGAAGCTGCATGCTATGTTGTAGGATCTGGTTTACTTGTTTCCTGAGGCTAAAGGCAGAGTACATTCCTATGAAACAGAAAAAAAAAAAAAAAATTACTTTTCTATTTGAAGTGCAATTATACATCCCTTCCTCTGCTTGTACCCAGACACTGATTTGGCAAAAAGAAAGTCTGTTTGGTCTTAGAAACTATGATGAGGGTTTTTTCAGTGCTTATAGAGTATTTTGTGGTTTAAATCATTGGAATGGAAATGATGGCACATAGGAAATTTTGACCTATTCAAGAAATTGTTGGATTTCTTGAAGTCATAAAAACCAAACCTCACATTTTTATGATAGAAAGTGTTGCAAACCTGAGGCCTCTGTGTTGTTACAGGCATGCAAAAGCTGTAATTTCATGTCTATTTAAGACTCAGTTGGACTCAAAATTCTTTAATGACATAAATTCTCTGAGGGCCACGTAACTGTTGTTCAGTTAAACTGGCAAGGGAAGACAGATTGTAACAAATAAACAAAAAGCACTGACAGCTGCCACAAATTGTTCTGTCTTTGAATGGCAGAAATAGTTGCTAATTTGAGACACAAACTTACAGAGATCATTAAGATAATGATATTAAATTATGATTAATATAAGTAACTGCAATTATTTAATTATGTCGTAATTCAGCACACTTAGACTCAGTTATGAAATGTTTGGTGTCTTGCCCATGGAGAAGGGAATGCCCTCAGACACTGTGTCTGTATCTTGTGTGAGCCACTGAATCCAAAACTGGCTCAGAGTTGCTGGTGTTATTCACACAACTGGGAGCTCATGGAATGGCAAGCAGTGGAAATACAGAAAATAAGCTATTTACCTGGCTTTCCAGCCTATGAAAGCTTGTTCTGGGAGTACTTTTTCTGATGTTATATGAGGTGGTGTTTAAAATTCCAAAGTGCTACTGTGCTTTATTCTTTTCTCCAAATGGTTATGCCACAATTTAATAGTTCTTGTTATCAGAATATTTTTTCAATAATTATTCAACATTTTCATTTTCAATAATGTAATTATATGTATTTTGTCAAATTATTGCTACTATTTTTCTTATCTGACTAAAACAGAGAGGCTTGTTTTCTCCTTACTTCTGCGGTGTGATGCCTCAGTCGGAATTGCATTGCCTTTTTGTTTTCCAGTCATATTATGTGGTAATATAATTCTTTCCCATCCACAATTTCCAGATATCTTTTGGGATCAGTGCCTTTTAGGTTCTTCTCACCCAGCGACTAATAGTTAAATTATTTCCCCCAGATGTATTAAACTCTAATCCTTATGCAACTGCTCAGTTTTACCCTTTGTGACTATTCTTATTTAAGCAGATAGGACTTCTCAGAGTGCATAAACTGAAAAACACATATGAATCTTTGAACCAGGCTTTATTAAAATAAATCTTGCTAAAAAGTAAAAGTGATATTATAACATCAATTTTTCAATCTCTTAACCCTTGGATGAACAGATGTTTGCTGTTGGTCTTAGTTAAATATGGTGTATCAAAAATATCTGAATAAAACCAGAATGAATTGTTTAAATTAATGTACATTGCTTTAGTCTAAGAATATTTTATGTCTCCCAAGACATTTTTATTTTTCTGAAATGAGACTGTAAAGTTTAGAATTCTAAAAAAATTCTGCTTGTTTTTCGAAGGAAGCGAAAATATTTTTTTTTCCCTCTTCATGCATTATTCAAAGCAGACAGATGCTTTGGGTATTCTGGTTGCCTTGGAAGGAAACTAACATTTCCAATTTAGGGTTATAATCTAAACTGAAATATCTAGGTCTAGCATAGTTAGTGTGCTCTATTGATTTCTGTCCGATAGAACACATAAGACTGAACTATCTTCAAAACACTCCAATTTTGAGTTCTCTCATGTTCCAGACTTCTTTATTGAGATAGATTGTCTTCTGTGTCTCTAGGAACTGTCATTTCCCAGTGGCTTTGAAATGTTTAATATTTTGGCCCAATTTCATTTTTGATTCTTTCTTCCTAAAACTTTTCGATATGCTCTGGCTCAACCACACTTACTGGACCCAAAGCAGGATTTTATAACTGTGTCCAGTGTTACACAGCAGAATAGATTTAACTATAGCAATGGTGCCTCTTTTACCCTTCTTTGAATCTCAAAGCTTGTGTAAAACTCTGACTGATAAAGAAGTCTGACTGTTTCAACCTTGATTCAACCAAATATCCTTACTTCGCCAATCTCTAAAGCACACGTGTATAGTAGAATGCTTGTTGATGAAAGGATGTGTTTTTGTTTTATTGAGCTGCTGTGTAAGAAAGGTTCGAATAGCTGAAGGTTAACAGGTGAGGGAATCTCTTGGTATTTTTGATGGTTTTTTGGAATGTCTAAGCTTTTACTTCTTAAAACATTTTAGATAACTAGACAAAGAACATAGTTTAACAGGGAATTGAACAAGATAGGTAGCCAGTCCTGAATCCAGAGATCTGCATTTGTATCTTTACTCAGATTATAAAAGTCAGTGTAGGAGATACAGACTACATCTGGTTTTGCTGCTCTGTTTACTTGCTGCATGGGAAATTTTCTTTCCATCTCCTCTGTGCCTATGGAAGGAAACAAATGGTTCACCTTCCATTCTCTTTGGAGCACCTTGATCAAGCAAGACTTTTCTTCTGAACATTCCTGTTTTCCCACCATCCATATCTAGGTTCACTCTAGAGAGAGTGATAGATTTTCTAGGAAATGAGGGAGAACCCCATGGCTGGTTAGAGTGTTTCAGAATATGACAAAAAACATAAAATGTCCCTGTAGTGTCAGAGTGAATACCTGATATCTGACAATAGCTTAGGGAAGAGTACAGGAAGAAAGTCAGCATTTGGTATTTTCCAGAATATTCTCACAACTTCCAGTTGTCTGTGATCAATGGATTTATGGATCAAGAGGTGTCTACGTTTAACAGCCTTTGGTAGATTGATTTTATATTTTTGCATGATGTTGTCCTGTCAGTTTTGAACTTTCCTAGACGTTCAGCATCAGCAACTCAGCAGCCAGAAATTCTACACTATGGGATTACACATGGGACGTAAAGGGAGGTGGTTTGTTCATTCTTACACCTCCAGTTTAAACAAGCTCTTCTCTTTCTTGACAGATCCTCTTGAGGAGGTTAGCACCACATCTTTTTGGTACAATTTTAACACTGTTCTACTGCTGCAATCTTTATATAAACACACACACTCTCACACATCACTTCCCTGTGGACTACTCATGCAAAACTTGCCATGCTTTGGTGGCCAGCGATCAATTTCAATCAGTTCTGTCTGTCCAAATCTGTTCATATCAGATTGCAAGCCTTGGTCTATCAGCTGCTGGATTGATTCTCCTGGGCAGCTGAAGGAGAAATGAGCCAGCTGCTGGCCTTGCCCTGTTAGAGACCAGGTTATTTCACTGTGATTCAAAGCCAATTACTTCTTTCCCAGTGCAAAGCTGTCTCTGTGAGCAGAGAAACTCTAAGTGGATTTTACCTTTTGTTATTTCAAAAATAAGCAATGTACAGGTGTTGTAGGCCAGACTGACATGGATTGAGCCACCTAGTTTGAGATACTTGAACTAACATTGTCACTGGCCTCTTCCCATTCAGCAGAGGGAGTTAATCTGCTCAAGAGAAATGTGGACCTCTTCCATTTAGACTCCTGTTCCAAATTGCTCTGTAGAAGCTTGCATTTTCCCACTGACAATAAAGGGAGTGTGAGAAAACTGAACAACTAGATTGAACATCAAAGTCTGTTAGCTAAAATTAGGCATAAGTAAGTGTGGGCAAAGGAGGATGTGGAATATTGACCATGGCAGTAAATGGAAGCTATCAAATGCATTAATTCTGAGCTAGGTCACTAGTTATGGGGTGTAAGTCTATGTTAGTGACCAAAGCTGGCTTTTAGCTTCTGTAAAAACTCATGACTTCCTGTCTGAAGTCCTTCATCTGGTTCAGCTACACTGTCCAGATGGGGATCTGTCTTATTAGAAATACTTCTGTCTTATTTGAAATACTTCAATCATGTCTAACTTTCTTCTCTGGTCTCAGAAAAACATCATGTGCTCTTTGTTACTGCACTTGTAGGATAAAACTGTCTTTGAAAGCAGAGCCCCACTAGTTTGCCGCTGTGGTACTTTGATATGCTAATCTCAATACTGCCTCCTTTATGCTTTTAATAATACATTATAGTGCAATTTATAGGTGGTACAAAAAAAAAAAGAAAGTGATATCATGGCACAATGACAATTTAGAAATTTAAAGTTTAATTACTATCCATTCACTATACATTAAGTCGACTGAAGAAGCAGTACACTGGATTGATTGTTCTCTATTAATCTGTGTAGGAGAAAAAGTTTAGGGAAGTACAGTTGAGCCTTGTTCTGACTTTCAACATCATGTCGTAAATTAGCTGCACTGTGTGATGCTGCAGATGGTATATGTGCTATTTATATTGTCATATTTTTACTCTTCAGCTTTAATTTTCTTATTACCCTTTATAATCAGTGGGCAATTGGTAGGAAACAAAAAAACCTCAATCCTGTAGACAGGCTTTTTTTAACTAGATATATTTTTATTCGGATGAGCTGATCAAAGGCATGGAGAAATAAAACTTTACAATGAGATGCATACCTCAAATCAAGAAGGCAATAATTGTGCAGTTGCCTGGTGATGATGGCAGGAGAAGATATATGCAACTTATTTCTTTGGTAATTATACTTTTTCTCTAAATGGCTAAAATCTTGCTACTCTTCATCTCTGAGTGTCCCACTGAAAAAGCTCTCCTGTCAAAAGAAATAATAGTTGGAAAATAGAAAAGAAGTGCCTTGTAATTTTGTGATAAATAAAATGTAGTAGATGAAAAATATGACTCAAAAGCTATGAGCACCAAGCTATACATTGTTTCAAATTCTTTATCAAGTTAGGAAAACCATTATCTTTGTGTTACCAAGCCCTTTGCACTTTCTACTTATTACTTTACTAGTTCTGTTCAACATTTCTTATCACTGCTATGTCAATGCAACTGGAAATCTACCTGATGGAAAATGACCTGGAGGTATTGGTGAAGAGCTGACTGAACATGAGCCAGCAGGGTGCCCAGGTGGCCAAGAAGGACAACAGCATCCTGGCTTGTATCAGGAACAGCGTGGCCAGCAGGACCAGGGAAGTCATCGTTCCCCTGTACTTGACCATGATGAGGCTGCAACTCGCGTACTGTGTTCAGTTTTGGGCCCCTCACTACAAGAAAGACATTGAGGTGCTGGAGTGCATCCAAAGAAGAACAATGAAGCTGGTAAAGGATCTAGAGAACAAGTCCTATATGGAATGACTGACAAAACTGTGGTGGAGTCCTGAACGGGAGCGCTGCTGGGAGTAGCACCTTGTCTGTGTGACTGAGCATGTTCATGTCCCCTGTATGTATCTGGGGTGTGCTCAGCTTCACTGTTGGCTGAAACTGCAAAGGAGACAGCAGAAGCTGCATCCTTCAGCCTGAACAGAGACCTTGGATCCCAGGTATACGAGGCTGGGCTCCAGTGGCTGGATAGGAGTGGTCTTGGGCTGGGGTGGCTGGAGGAAGTGATCCGTCTCGTACTCCAGTAGAAGGCTAGCCCTTGTCTTTGTATGGAGATAAACCAGACCTACTGAGTGCCGGTAGGCAGAAGCTAACTTTGTATGGAGACACCTGCATTTCCTTCTGTCATCCTAGTTCAGGTTTTCAGTAGGAGGTACTAAGATGTGATCTTTCTTTTTCTCAACCACGTCTCCTCTTCTCGGTTGAGCAGGAACAAGAATGTGAGCCAAGATTTGGGCCAACTTCTATTCCTGTCTGATCAATTGCCTCATTATTAAACCTTTTGCTTTACACAGGACCTCACAGACAACCTTCAGAAGCAAAAGAAAGAATGTTTTTATTTTCCAACACAGATAAGTTGAAACCTGTCTGGAATTGTTGAAGAGTAATGAGATTTGTCTCTAGGGTGGCCAGCTGAGCTTACTGTCTGGCTAGCAGCATTCCCAGAGACCATCTAAAACTGCTTTGTGGGTTAGTTTGATCCACTGTCCACACTTCAGTCACACATGTTCTGCTGCATTAGCTTAATACATAAGGAAATATTATGTCTTGATTAAGAAAAGAAATCTATCAAAACATTATCTACCCTGAGCACCATGCTTGTTTTGCATCTTTGAACATCTAGTTGCTGCTGCATTTCTGTTGTCTCCTGCCTTCATGTAAAAAGTTATTCAATCGACTGGATCGTCACACTTTAGGAAGAGGTCAGAACTGATCTGCCCAGTTTGAATAACAAGGTAGAACATCAGAAAACTTGCCAAGAAATTGCAGGAAGAACTATGTTTTCCTTTTTAATGTTTTGCTTTTCATAAATTTAAGTTCCATCTCCTTAAACTGCTTTATATCCGACACCTGACTGAGAACCTGCTGCAACTGTAATTCTGAAATAGGTCATTTAGCTGAAAAATTAGTTGATAGATGTTTGGGTGTATATTTTTTAAAGTACTTAATATCCACTATGTAACAAATAAGATGCCACCATATCATAAGAAACTACCAGAAGTGAAATTGCATAGAATAGTATGGAACAGATGTAGTAAGTCTCTTTGTCAGACAGTAAATTCATTGTTAAGACCTTTTACAGAATTCTCTACGTGTCTAGCTATGTCTCTTTTTTTTGTGGGGGGGGATGAATCAAGGGATCTTATTTCTTCAAAACCACATCTATAATTCCCCTATAACTGGCAGAAGTTTAGAGCATGCTAAACTGTGCTCTTAGAAGAGAAAACAGGAGGTAAAAGGAAAAAGAAATTAAATACTCCAGTGGTGCAAGCAACTTAGAAACTGTTGGCTTTGTATCAGTGAGAAGTGATTAAACTTGCATCAAGAAATTAGCACATTGATGTGGCACACTATGAAGCTGAGTATTAAAGTATATACTAATAGTACAGAAAAAACACATCCTCTTATAATTCCCAGTGATCTGCACAATTAAGGCAACCATATTTTTTTGCTTTTCCTCCTGTGCTGGGAGAGAATGCTGCATCAATTACTTTATTAGTATGCATTGTTGTGTGAACTGATTCCCTGTTGTAGCTATAGACTGTAACTAGTAGCCACAGGAGGTCCAGGAAATTGTACAAGTATGGATCACAGAATGATTTTTAACTAAATGCAGCAAGTAACAAGAAATCTATGGTTTAGTTTGATTGATTTACATTATGGTAATATCGTTCTATTGATAATACAGTGACACCTTAATTCAAATTTCAATTTTTTTTTGTCTAGTTATTCAGATTTTCTTTCTGCTGAAATAGCCACTAAAGCAGTTATTATATATTTAGTTCTATCTGATTATCTGAATTTTCCATTGTTAGACATTATTTCTCCTACAAATCAAAAAGCCTTCAGTTTCTGTGTATTTGTGTCATCCCTGTGGGAATGTTCTTGAGAACTGCATGTTCTGTACATGTCTGAATCTATTTATTTTGCCTCTAACATTATCCTTTGTGAGACAGTCTCTTGATTCATTCCCGTGGCATTTGTTTCTGAGAATTTGTTAACAAACGTGGAAGAATCATCTAGAAAAGAAGAAAAATCCAAGTGGCATGTGAAATATGCAGAGACTAACAATTCTTACAGACATATTTTAGCACTTTACGCTGTCATGCTGCCTATTGAATGCTACTTTTAATCACACATTTAAGAATTTTGTCTTTCATTTTGGGGAGGACACTAACCTAAGTCCCAGGACTTTTGTTCAGATATGCATGCACATATATGCATATATATATAAATGTATGTATCTGTATATCTTAAAGGAAAATAATTTTAAAGGACTATCTTATTCCTGTTCAAATTCATGATGAAACATTTATTTTATCATTATATTTCAGCAGGAGGAGCCATAGGACCTCCAAGTGACTTCCTTGCAAACTAAAATGAACCATGTACTTTTAAAAGCTGAGGTATAAACATACCTTTGACTTTTCTGCTTTCATCCCATTGATTTTCCAGATACAAATTGATTATGTAAATCAAGTATGTCAGTTTATTAGTTCTTGTCAGTATTTTTCTTTTCAGCAGTCCTTGCAACACGTAAAGGAAATGGCACCAAAAACCTGTCACTGCACCTTCATCATCCTGAATTTTCCATACAGTCGGTGTTACTGAAAGTTAGTAATGCACTGCTTCCGATGACTAATCTTTCACACGGAAATGTGTCCTACTGTGATCATACATCTGCACTCTATGATAGATAATAGCAATGTCAAGAATTCCACTACAGTGTATTCTGTCAATTGATAACTGTCAATCTGTCAACTGAAACGTGAAACATGCTGGAATGTGCTCTGTGATGTGGGTCTGTAAAACACATTAGCAATAGTTTACATTCAGTGTTTGCAGCATTCTCGGTCATTACACTGTGTGTTGTGAATGCATATTAAGAATAATGTGTTACGCTCAGCTAATTTTTAACCTAATGGTTGACACGTTCCTCGCCCCCAAGTATCTTCTAAAAGCTGCTTCCTTTTCTTTCTCCAACACAAGATAGAAAATGCCATGACCCATGTTCACAAAATGTTACA
Organism: Todus mexicanus; assembly: GCA_013389965.1. NCBI lineage: Eukaryota > Metazoa > Chordata > Aves > Coraciiformes > Todidae > Todus > Todus mexicanus. Next base: position 15,395 of record WEIS01091625.1, read on the forward strand.
GGTTTGATTTACAATCTCCAAAGCTATATACTGTCTATATTGCTCAGGGGTTTTGTAATGGGAATACTAAGCCTTTACTTGACAGCAGTCACCTTAATTTATTACTGTCTGAAGACTGCAAAGTAGTCCATGCAAATTGGGTTGGTAGCTTCAGTCTTGTTCCCAGGGGACAGATACCCACATCATAACACTGCCTCCACAGTTGTTACTGGGCACATTTGTTGAAGTTCTTGTGTGTACAGAGTGGAAAAAAGTGATATTCTGTGAGTGATTCTGAAAGTGAATGGCTTCAACATCCTCCTGGCAGCGGTCCCTTCGTAATGGGTTTGAGACACATTGAAGAAAAGCATGGACCTGCTTGAGTTGGTTCAGAGGAGGGCCTTCAAGATGATCAGGGGGTTGGAGCACTTCCCCTGTGAGGACAGGCTGAGAGAGTTGAGGTGGTTCAGCCTGGAAAAGGCTCTAGGGAGACCTTAGAGTGGCTTCCCAGTACTTAAAGGGGGACCTACAGAAAAGATGGGGAGGGACTCTGTATCAGGGAGTGTAGCGATAGGATGAGGGTTAAC
>WEIS01091626.1:0-12746 GCA_013389965.1 Todus mexicanus
CTGTTAATTTCAGAAAGTGGAGTCACTTAGAAAAGACTTCGCTGAAAAGCAAGAACATTGAACAAAATTAGTTCTGTTCTAGCTCAAACCAGAATAGTCTGTAACTTATTTGCAAGCAGCACACATCAACCTTCTGAATTGCAAAATATTTCAAAAATAGGTAGAAGAAAGAAAATAGAAGATTGCTGCACAGTGTCATCCACTGGTTTTGAATCTATTTTTAGGTCAATCACATATTACTTTGATTTCTGACCTATGGTTTTTGAAGTTGTGAAACCAAATGCTCTGAAGCTGTTACTAGGTTTGTGCAGGGTCCCAGGCAAGCACAACTGCACATGCAGGAGATGGAAAGGACTTCAGAATCCAGTGGTCTGTGCTGAAAGGTGTAATTGTGACAGAAACCCACCATTAGGTACCACAGCTTTTAATTTTATATCCTTGGCATGTCTCTGTGTAAATATAATACTGACTAGACATTGCGGAATGAGAATAGTTATGCCATTAGTTAGACTTTGCTGCAAGAAAGTTAGAATTACCAGAGAAGCCTAAGTTTGTTTGGTCACCAGATCAGAAGAAACATGAACAGAAATTTTATCCTCTTTGTCATCTTGGAAAAACCCAGCCGATAGGAAGATGCTGAAGACAGCCCAGCATCTTGCCATTAGAGACAGATGGTTGGAAGAACCTGTATCCTGTTAACAACATCATCTTCTTCTGTATAAGACAGCCGGTCCAGCTGGAACAGTTGCCTTCAATTAAAGTGAAATAGAAAAGCATCATTTCACAATCAGTAAATGCTTTATGTAACCAGGCTCAGACAGGAGGTTATTACTGTGATGAAAATATATGTGTTTATGTTTAGCCATTTGAAAATGACCTACACCTTCTCAATCTACAATAAGTAAATCCATACAAAAAGCCTTGCAGTTTAAGAAAAAAAATCTGTGATTTTACTGCATATAACATTTACATAAGTATCCGCTTTGTTTAATTGCATACAACCTGATTTGACATATTAAATCTGTGGTTTTGGTTTGCAAAGGCAGTAGACACATGTGATAACATGGTACAAATGGACCAAAGTTACCTCAGCAAATAATTAACTGTAGATTCTGTTTTGAATACATTTACAAGGATAACTGGATTAAAAAACCTCTGCAATAAAAGTTAAAGCACATATGGTGGAGTATAATTGACACACCTGCATGTAGTGTTGATGTCATTTTTTGCTCTCAGATAAGTAATTTGTGCTAAGTGTTGCATTATTATGTTGTTAGATCACAAAGTCGTGCTCAAAGCTTAAATGGACCTGGGGCAGAATGTTAACAGAAACGACATTATGATAACGTAATGATATGATTACTGTCCTTAAAATGCAATGTTTTACAACTCTGACAAAAGAGCTGCCACTGTAAACAAAATAAAGAGTTACACTCGTTTAGCACAATAGATTTTCTTTGGTTGGGGAAAAAAAAATTGGATTTCCCTAAATCTTACAGAAGGAAGAGATACTGGATTTATTTAAACCTTTCAAGATTGCTTAAGACAAATATAGCTTCCATCCATGAAATATATATTATTAAATTTTCAAGGTAGTTCTTGGACACAAAACTAGGGTGAAAGGAGGCAGAGCCGTTCATGCCTTTCTCTAGGGAGATGTTGTGCCCAAAGCCTTGAATTTTCTTTCAGTCAATACTGGTTTGCAGCACTAATTGTGATGTTGTGCGTTGGTTAGTTGGTTTACATGAACCCTCGGTTCTAATGACTATGCACAGCTTAGTCCTCTTAAAAACTGCTTGTCTTCTCCCTCCTCCCCTCTTGAGGTGTACACACTGGTGAGTAGGTGAGATACTGGTGACTTGATAAATTCCATTTTCTCATTCCTGAATAGTCAGAGAGATGGAATATATTCTGGAACTTTTCTTAATGCCTTTTGTACACAGAGTAGGAGATAGTGGGTACTCAGGAAAAATAAGGAGAATATAAGGAATGACATAATACCTAAAATAAGAATAGTACGTATCATTTCTAGCCAGTTCCTTCAGTTTTTGCCTCTGGTTGTATCAACCTGCTCGCTACACTAACATTAACCTTTTTCTTTAAGTTCAAAACAATTGAAAAGGGGCATGTATCTAATAAGATCACAAAGATAATCTCATTTTTTACATGCACTGGAACAAATCCTTCTCCTATTCACATAGGAATATGTATGAACAAGGTTAGCAGTAAACTGCTAAGTATGAACAGGAGTTGCCTTAAGGCATTATGATCTGAAAATGATGATCAAAAATCCTCATTGATTTTTAATCTGGGTTATCAACATGACCCCAGGAGGTGTTGTATACAATATGAATTGGTTCTATATAGAGTGACTGTCTTATTGCTCAGTAACAGAACATGAACAGGCTGCCCAGAGAGGTTGTTGAGTCTCCTTCTCTGCAGACATTCAAAATCCACCTGGATGCGTTCTTGCATGGTCTCACCTAGATGATCCTGCTCTGGCAGGGGGGTTGGACTAGATGATCTTTCCAGGTCCCTTCCAACTCCTAACATTCTGAGATTCTGAGTGATTCTGTAACCTGCTAATGTCTAGCAGCACCCATCTCTTGGAGAACATGGTAGAGGGCAAAACACCAAAGAAAGGTTGATCAGAGTCTGTAGAGTGTGGGGCAGAGATGGCCCTGGCCTGACTCAGGGGGATCTTGCAGCGTATATAAATACCTGGTGGGAAGAAATGACAAGAAGGAGCCAGGTTCTTTTCAGTGGTGCCCACAGACAGGACAGGAGGTAATGGGCACAAACAGAAACACATTAAAGTTCATCTGAATTTAAAAACTTGATGTTACTGTGAGGGTGACTGAGCACTGGCACAGGTTGTCTGGAGACGCTGTGCAGTCTCCAGCCTTTGAGATACTCAAAATCTATCCGAACACAGTCCTGGGCAACTGTCTATAGCTGACCCTGCTTGAGCAGAGGATGGACCAAAGGTGCCCGGCAGCTTCAGCTGCTCTGTGTCACGGTGACTGTCACCCACACTCGGGGAGACAGGCTGCATCCACATACCCAGCATCTGCTGTGTGCTACCCTTGTGGCCCCAAGACACAAGTACTGGATTAATGGGATGGGAGAGAGATTTATTTTCAGGTGTTCACTTGGGCTTGCAGCCCCAAAGAAACAAGGGTTAAAAGTATGAAGATGAGGGTGTAATACATGCCTCAGGGCAGGAGTGCTTGAGGGGCCAAATCCTCCTGGGATAGTACTGGAGGAGGGGTAAGGGAGAGTCAGACATGGCGTTATCCTGCCTTTAGAGACTGCTGTCTGTACTAAGCTCTCCAAGGGCCATGTCTGAGCTTTGTTCAGTTCAAAGCACGGTGTGGTCCAAGTCAAAGCAAGGGAACAAAAGCTAATTAGGATGTGGAGTGTCAGTGTGTGTAGTCCTTCAGTTCAGTTCTTTTCAGTCCTACATTGTGGGATTGTTAAGAGTCTTTCCTCAAGGTTGAATGGGAATTTTAAGCTTCCAAGAGCTAGTGTCTGGTGAAGGAGCTTTTATTCCTTAAAATAACATTCCTTCTCCTTTCCTTTCCCAGGGAACATGCTTGAGACATGCATTTGCTTTCCATACCTCGCCAGCACATGGTCAGCAGTAAAGATTGCTTTGAGGTGTTCTATCTTCCATTTGGACTCTTGATCCTTCCCGTCCTCCCCCTACATCTCAACAGAAGCAAATTTTGAGGTACATCCCCTGTTTTACATGGGAGGATTACTGTTAAAGCCTTGCAGTACCACTCAGTTCAATGCTTAGGCAGCTTGGGACATAGAAACACCATTGGCTGCTTGGTTCATACACAGAAGAAACTCTTTAGATCTGAAGTGCAATCACTCATTTGGCTTTTGGAAAACTTTGCCTCCAAAATCTCTCCCTTGTACCATACAGGTTCATTGCAAAAGCAGCTGTGATTTGCTCCAGCTGGGCAACAGCAACCTATTACCTGTCCCAGTAGGCAGTCAAGTCCCTTATATTTTCATCCCATCTCCTGGATTAGAGTGTGATCAGACAGGTTGTGAAGATGCCATCTTTTCAATCAGAGCTCCATACACTGCAAGGCTTTGTCAGTCTTGACCCCACAGTAAGTTTTGAGCAAGCACCTAAAAAAGAAATGGCAACATTTTCTGTGCTCTCCGGGGGAAAGTAATCCCAGGTGTGCTGACAGGGCTGGCCAAAGGGGAAGGTTGCACTTGACACCAAGCACATTCACGCAGAGCATTTTTGGGAAATCCTCCCAGGGAACAGCACCAAGGTAGAGACTGTGCAACTTCAGAAACTCATCACAGGTTTTCTTAGCAGAAGTTGCTGAGACAGCTGCCTTATAGCACTTCTGCAAAATAGGATGAAATAGTTATCTAAAATCAGTTTCAGATCACTTCATTCAAAGAGTTTAGGCTTTCATTTCTACCTTTCATCATCTTTACCTCTTTTTCATATAGACTACCTGCATTTTGAAAGCTGATTTAGCTTGAAGAATAGCTAGAAATTATTAAAGCAAAACATGCTGAAGCTTCTCTTCCGAAATATTCTGAAATGGCTATATTTATCAAAGAAAGATCCCCTCCTGTTCTCACTTTCACTCTCAATAACCTGGCATTTTCAGTGGAGAGCAGTTAATCATAAAACTCCTGACAGAGAAAGAGCCTTTTCAAATGGAGCAAACACTTGACAGTGACAGGAGCTGGTGAGTTAACAGGAGACCATATGGGGATCACGGTTGCAGTTTTGCATTTGATGCATATTTGATTGTATTACGTTGGAAAAAGCAAGCAAATGCTGACATGCTTTTGAATAAATTTTCATCAACCTTCCTTGGAAAAGAAGTTAAAGCCTTGTGGACTCTTGGAGGGGCACTGACAGTGCTGTAGAAAATAAGATGGAGATATAAATGCAGAAATCTTTACTTTTAACATCCTTGCTGTGTATTTTCAAGATTATAGGTGGAGAGAGCATGTTTCTCAACAAGCTGCACTGCCAGTAAGCCACTTGATTTGTTGGTTACCTTTTAGTAACATTAAAATTCATATGTGCTGAGTGCTTTCCAGAGGAGACTCTGCAGACGCCTAGAATGTTGTTGCAATTAGAAAATGTTGTATCCTCTAGAAAATGGCTTAAGATCACCAGTTTAAATACTGCCATATAGTGCATGTCATTGAACAGATGTCAGAAGATAATTATCCACCTGAACCAGATGGCCATCTAAAAGAAAGGCTCCTATTTATTAGTTTCATGATTTTTTTTTTCTTTAATGTTTAATGAGCACAGCAGCTGAAGAAGAAGAGTTAAAATGGAAAGCTCTGGGAGAATCAAGGCGTTCTGGTTATGGCGAGTTTTCCAGCCTGATTCCATAATGAGGCTATTCTCTCCCAGAGGTACACATTAGGATCTTTTCTGTAAGACTAAGCTGACGAATAACCAGATGTCTTTGGTTTGTGCTTGGCTTTGAATTAATGTTGTGTACAGTGCAGAAAGATGTCAGAGTTTCCACAGGTAAGAGCTACTTCTAGCATGGTTTAGGCAAAGACAATCTTACTTTGCTAGAGCAAAAGCATGACTCTATAACCATTATCACACCCTGTGATGCCAGTGCCCACTTTGCCTTGCACAGGATGAACCCCAAATGCCTCAGGATGCTTGCATCTGTGATCAACAACATCCTTTCCTGCTCCGATTTGAAATCACATTTTCATTTCATAGTTTGAATAAATCTGGCTGTGTTTCCTCCCATTCTCTTTCAAAACAAGCACAACATCTGCTGTAAGTTTTTCTGTTCACTTCTGGTGAGGAGGGCCCAAATTTCTTTCTAAGCAAGAGCATAGTATTCGTTATGTCTACCCATGAAGCACAATATTTTGTACCTGAAGGAAAGAGGGGACATTTAGCTAAGAGTAAAACCACAAGATAATAGTTGTGGATAGAAGAATAGAGAGAAAAATACAGCATTTTCATTACGCTATTTTTGTTTGTTTAAAAATGTGAAGAAGAGTATCTGGATTTGCTTAACAGTAAGTGTAAGGAAATTAAAATTTCACAGTGAAAATGCAGACAATATTCATTCTACATGCTAGTCTAAATGACATGAAAGTCATAAATCTAATAATAATTAGTATTTTACAGACACTGAATAATAAAGTCATCATCTAGTTACATGTCCTACCCCAATTCCAGAAAAACACCCCAGCACTTCACGTTACTGAGCAGGCTCACAGAAGCTAATCCTGTTCACGCTGTGAGGAACTGTGAAGTAATCATTGCAAGGGTATCTAAAGGCATATCAGAGAATGCTAAGGAATCTCAGCTGAATCTCTTTTCTTATCACATAAAGCAGAGGCAACTCTGTGTCATCATTAACAAAGAAGATCCCGTGTCTGAACATGCTGTTGAAAACCTGAGATTCTCACCATTTTGAAAGGCCTGTTTGCAAAGGCTATGATCACATAACATGAAGAGAGTTGTCAGTCACTCATCGCATCATCTATTACACAGAATATCTACTTTTAGCTTTCTTTAGGATTATTTTTGAATTTTTTACACCTATTGTAACAAAATTCTCATTTTTCCAGTCCAGAAGAACACTCAGAACTTGTGCAGTAAGCATCACCTCAAAGAACAGGGGAAGGACATGGGAGCACTACTAATAGCTCAGGCTTCAAACGACCATATTTTCCCTTGCTTTCATTCATTTGAATAGTGAGGACCTTTTATAAGGGAAAAAAAAAAGTAATTTTACTCCAGTTTCAAAGCAGTAAAACACTGATGCATTTTCATTTGGTCCAGAACGTGAATTTTCAGAAGCTGCATGATCAGGAGATGACAAGTACCTTTTGAATTCTCCAGTTTTCCAATAGGGTGAGACATATGCTCCCCTGAACAAAAGGAACCTGAAATCAAGGTATGCTTCAGCTACTCACAACACTGCTTTCTCGTACCCTGTAATCACTGTACCTCTCTGGTGGAAGCAGAGAGACAGTGGTGGGAGAGGTAGTGTAGTGCTGACAATCGAAGTATTTCATTAACTTAGCCTTCCCTAGAAATGAAAGGTGTCTTGCACTCTGATACATGGCATGCCCCAAAAGACACGAGATAGATAACCAAACATGAGCACTAGAATGCTCAGGGGCTCAAGGCTGTCATGGATGCTGCTGCCTGCTACATCTCCTGGTCTCCTGACAGCCCTGCACATGCACCTGTTCTTCATTCTTACCCTCCTAATGGCCCCTGGACTTTTATCAAATTGAAATTGTTTCCCTGCATACTAATATATGTGACAAGCAGTCTGCAACAATCCAGAATCTCCCTCTGATGATGGGAGGGAGAACATTAGGGACAAATTCTGGCTAGCCTCTCAAACCATAGCAGGTTTCAGCAAGGACTACTGTTCCAGGAGAGGTTAATGGATTCAAGTGATGAAAAGTGTATATTTTCCTCAGCTGGAATTAAATCTGGAGGAAATAAGGTTCTATAAAGAGTGGAGAAATCACAGGTGGCACTGACAATAGGAACAGAAGAAGAAGAAAACATAATAAAATCTGAGACCATTTATCAGTTGATAGTGAAGGAATTGCAACTTGCAGCAGAGACAAATTCTTTTCTCCTCTATGCAGAAAGACATAAACATAGAAAAATCCTTCAGTGAAGGATTCCTTGGAGATAGTCAGCCCAGACAGAAAAAATTGTTTCTGAAGTGCTCAGTTCCCAATCCCTAATGACATGGACATTTGACAACACAGTCTTTTCTGATCTCAAGACTCTGTGTGCGAGAAGAGAAACTACCTCTTTCTTTACTGCTGGAGTTTATGACAGAATAAAGTGTAGTATGTCCTTACTGAATACTTTTTGCTCCCCATACTTAAAACTTTATACTCCAGCATCTTTATGCGTGGGAAAATAATAAACTGTTTATGAACAATTTACCAAGTAGGAAATCTGTGAGAAGGGCCCAGTTGCTCTCCCAGTGCATACCTGGATATTGTGTGGATACCGGTATTTAAATGAACGAACATGTCAATCTGGACTACTCATCCGTGGCATCCCATATGGATATCCCTAGATGTGCCAACATGAACTGCAGAGTGTCTGTCATCGACCTTCCAGTTTATTTACTTAATTAACTTATTTTATCTGTCTGAATATAGGGGGGGTTGAGGTAGCTATCAACCCAGTAGCCTTATACCAGTTGTCAATGGATGAAGGGACAAGAGTTTTCAGCATCTTGCTGATTTCTAGCCAGTCAGTTGAATCATCCTGTTATAGTGGGCCTAGTCTTACTCTTGCCAGCAAAGATAGAAAAACTCCCACAGGCTTGAGTGGGAATGCAATAAGATCAATAAGTGAGCCCAGTCAGGAGCAGGATTGTTTTTCAGAAGAAGCAGAGAGTTGCACAGTGGTGGAATTCTTCCCCCAAAATCAGCAGAAGTACTCCAGGGAGACAAGAAGAGCAACACTTTCTAGTGCATGTTTATTCTCTCATGCAATGTGGCAAGAAAAGTTATCTGCCCACAGTTGTGCCAACTCCTGACGATGAAATTATTTAATTCACAAAGTATTCAGTACAGGCCCTGCAACAACAACAAAATGTCATGCATTCAATATATGTAAATTAAATTACTTGGGTTTGCACACAGAATTTCAGTCATTAGAGGGAGAGATAATTACTTGCAATATGTTTTTGAGAAGAAACACACAATGATAATCTTATTTACTTTACACTTTAATTTCCTAACATGCACATGTGCATGGAGGACTTGTTTGTGCAAATATCAGGTATCAAAGAAATGTCAGGCTGCTATTAATTGAATATTGCTGCCCCTTAGGCTCCAGCAGATGGCCTGAGTTCAGGAACTAGCAGGGTCGTCTGCATTAAGAAAAGAAATACACGATGCGCACAAGGTAGATTCTTGCTGAAGTGTTGATTACATACACACAGATATGTAGGCACACACACACATATATATGAAATGTAGAGAGAATAGAAAAGTGTGTCATTCAAGAACTTTTTTGTTTGAATGATTCTTTTCTTTACAGAAGAAAATATTCTATTTGCAATCACTTTGAGCTGAATTGCATTGTCTGACTGACCTGAGACATTTTATTTTAAGTCATGTAATGCTCTACATTGCATTTCTCCATTGTGTTGTACTGTCTCATGGCAGCCACACTTTCAGAGCTCTGCTTCTTAGAAAAGTTTTAAGTCCCATGACAGATATAGTCATTCTCTGATGGAGCAGCGTGATATCTCCTAGGAGACACACTGAAGTTGCAAAGAGGTTATCCCACCTACAGAGTTCCACTGTCCTAAAGAGAACCAGTTCCTGCACCCAGGGATATACCATCCTCAACAGGGAAATATCATCTTTTGCAGGGTGATCTGAAGTACTGCTTCTGCCCAGTTCAGTATCAGACACTTCAATGTGGCAATGTTGTGTCTTAATCAAGAAGTCAAAAAAGAAATGGTTTTACCATGTCTCTTTAAAACATCTTTCACGTAAGTGTCTCTCCTGAAATATGTCCATGTGTAGTACTTTAGTCCCAGTGGTAATTAAAGCAAATGTACCAATATAAGAATTTCCCCAGGAACAAAATGCCTTCTTTTTGTCTAGCAGAAGGAAAAGTATACAAAAAAGGTTTGTTTTCCCTTCCCCCTAAACAGTAACTTTTTTTTTCCCCATTTCAAAATAGGCCACTCTGTGGAGTGCTGCACCCAGGAAGCACTGCAGAAAGAGATGTAACTGTGCCTTCCCTTGAACCAGGAGCCAAGGTCTTGAAACTGGTCTGCCTTTGTCAAAGGCATAGCTGCTGCTTTCTCTCAAGACACGGCTGGGGTAGGAGCCCTTCCCCCTGCCTCAGCCACCACACAGGGGTAAGAGCTGTTGCTCAGCAAGCCCAGCATCAGCTCGTTCCTCTGATTCAAGGCTCTGTGAAAGGGTTTGCTGCTGCTATTTTGAAGCCAGGTGACATTTTGAAGCTATGTGGCATTTGGGCCTTTTTGTAGGTCTAACATTAGAGTTTCCTCACACATACAGAAATTGCAAACCACTTTGCTCTCCTCAGGATTTTTCTCTCATGCTGGCTGCACTGTCATTTAGAATGAAGTAAGAATGCATTGGGTTTTTTCCATCTTGTGAAGGCCAGTCATGATATTTTGCTGAGAGGAGCAAAAACTGCCCTTCAGAATAACAACACAAAATCTTATTAATGGCTTCTAAAATCTTCTGGTGCAGCCTGCCTTGGTTTCCCTTTTGTGGTTGCCACAAACAACTTTCCAGTTCTGTAGCAGAGTAATGACAGAAACTGAACCAGTGCCTCGAGAACTTACAAAATCTCAGCCTTGATTGGATTCAGAATTCAGATTTAAAATTACTTCTAGTCATACAATTAGTGGCTTTTCCTTCCAACTTTTTGCTTGTGCATGAAAACACGATGTGTATCTCCTGATCAGCAAGGTATTCACAGATGAAGAGAGAATGGAGGTGCAGAGGATGGGCTGATACACACAAAACATGCTCCAGCCTGCCATCCTGACCCACCAACCTGCCCTTTCAGCAGAAGCAAAAGATAATTCAGGGATCTTTTCATTATTGCTGAGCAGTGCTTACACAGAGTCAAGGTCTTTTCTGCTCCTCACACCACCGTGTCAGTAGGTAGGCTGCCAACACACTGAAGTTGGGAGCAGACATAGCTGCGACAGCTGACCCCAGCTGGCCAAAGGGATGTTCTATACCATGTGGTGTCATGCTCAGCAGTAAATTAGGGAGAAGCCTGGTTGGAGGGCCATTGTTGGGGACTGTCTAGGCATCATTCAGCTGGTGGTGAGCAATTGTTTTCATTTTCATTACTTGTCTTTATTGTGTTTTATTTATCTCTGTTATTTTCCTTTTCATTTGTATTATTATTATTATAATTATATTTCAATTATTAATCTGCTTTTATCTCAACTGATGAGTTTTCTGCCTTTTAGACTTCCAAATCTCTTCCTCCCATCCTGCTGGTAGCGGGAAGTGAGCAAGCAGCTGTGTGGTGCTTCGTCACCAGGTGGGCTTAAACAATGACACTCAGTGTATGGTAAATGCATACAACGTTGGGTCTTTTATTTCATTGAAAAAGACAAATATAACACTAGCGACTTTGCTGGAGCTTTTCTGGAGGTGCACCACAAACACAGATGCTGGTCCATTGACATGTTGTGTGCACATTCCCCCTGCTTTGGGGTGGTCCCAGCAGTGCTCTTATACTCTATAGCCAATTAGACTGAAGGGACAAGACCAACTCAAATCTGTAGGATGAGAAACTCATGTCTTCTGAAAAACACATGAGAAGAACAGACTGTTTGTTCGCTTCAGTCTCTTCTTTAAAGCTGTGCTCCAGAATGTGAAGGCTGGAAAATTGCCTAAGGTGAAAGAAATTTGCGTCAGATAACAGCTGATGAACTCCTTATTCAGGGACATGGGGCCAAAATCTGCAGACTTAGGCTGCAGAGCAAGTCATGTGGAGCCAAATCCATGAATGGCAGAGTGGGGCTGGGGGTCTGGGCAAAGATGAACTAGAGAAAGAATGGTGGAGGTTGGTTTTCCTCACTTTTGTCTGAGAGGATTAGCAGGCAGCCACATGCATTTCCTCTGTTCTCCCCAGGTCTGAAGTTCTTCATGGGGTGCCAACTTATGGTCCACCTTCCTCTGCCCATCTATCATAAGCACGTTCACCAAGGCAGTCCTGCAGTTCTGAACTACATCTTCACTCTTCTTTGACAGAGGCAAAAGGTCACCCTGAGATTTGTTTGCTTATGGCCAATTTGGGTGCTACAGGTTGAGGTCCAAACATCCCTGAAACTACATCTGCTAATTTCCCCGTAGTTCCATCAGCTGTTGCTGACGTATTTTGCACAGGTGTTACCTGGGCAATATTATGGTAGAGGGTCTTCAGCCACAGTCTCTGCTGGCACTCATCGCTGAGTATTGATGTATCGAAAACTGTATGCCACACAATATGGACTCAATGGAGTAAGATGTGCTTCACCTTAGGAGAGCTCCTCTGGGGATCACTTTATACAGGTCTACATATCACTTACACCAACATAATTGATCTCTTGGCCTTCCTTCCTCATTTTCCAGTTTGAGTCACTTCTTCTCATTCTACCATTCAAGAATGAGTTTCAAGAAATAATATTTAAGCACAGTCATTGTCTTCTCCTGGCCTGTACAAGCCGTTAGGGTTGGTCCTATTCTCGTGGCTTAGGCTTGCATCCTTTGCGCTCTTTTTCTCAAATTTTGACAAATTTTTGAACTAAAACAGTCCCTTCCAACCCTAACCATTCTAAAGAAGACACTAAATCCTGATCCTGTCTTTAATGTCAGAATGTAGCACATTGTTATGAAAGCACACAGACATAGCTTGTGCATCATGAAGTCGTTGAAATGTCAATTGAAAAAGCCTCTGGAAGGCAATTGTTCCTATATACCAATTAATAATGAAGATTAATGAAAGAATAACAGCATAGGAACTGGATTTTATCCCAATTCCTCTGTAATTTAGGCACCTGATCAACTTTCTGCAGAAGCAGCCCCGTTTTACTCGATGAAAATATCTTTGGGCTTTGGATTAAACACACACACATTAAAACTAGAAACTGAATCCCTGGCATGGAAAATAGCTGTTTATACCATACTATCAATGAAGACAGGCTGAATTTGAAGAGCCTTTTTTT
>WEIS01091628.1:0-13014 GCA_013389965.1 Todus mexicanus
AAGCCAGATAGCTGATATTACCTTAATAGTTTTTTGTAAGCATTTGCTTAAGTATACATGGACCTAAGATAAAGGATATTAGGAATACAAAGGTAAGAGGTCTAATATTAGGAGAGATGAATATTTATACTTGCCTGTACAATCTCCTCCATTCCTTTTCAGTATGTTTGCTGTGGGGTTTGCCTTTACTTGTATGCTGATTTCTTTGTCTTTGGAGTTTTTATCTTATTTAGCACTTTGTGAAGGAATCACTGTTTGGTATAGCTGTTTGGTTTGATGTTTTATTGGTGGGGATGTACAAAAGATCTAAAGTCACTACCATAGCCCTTAATGCTAAATTCTGTCTTTACTATGAACAGTTTAAATGGGGATAGATGCAAGTACAAGTAAATGCTTAACTAAAAACATTAACTTACATTTTAGATGGGTTTTTGCTAGTGCTTAATATCTTACAAATTTTGCAATGTTTGGAGCTACCTGGAGTGTTTGTGTGTCCACAAGACTGGATGGCCTTTTCTCGAAGTGTATCACTTGGCCTTATAATCCATAGTAACTTTCTCTAAATCTTTGCCTTATTTGACAATTCATAAGGTTCTTCAGAAGGACAGTTAAGCTGCTCTTGCAGATAAAGAGAGCTATACAAAATGGCAAATGTGAGGCCAGAGGCAAGGCAACAATTCACTCCTGACAGCAGCTTCTTCCAAGAAACTCGGTGCCTTTTCATGTATGAGTTGCAGTTAGCGTAGCTTACTGAGCTCATTGTGCTCTCCAGCTTCAGGGGCATATGGATTTCCTGGCTGCTCTTTATTGTGGTAGATTCATTTTTCATTTATATTGTTCTCTGTTCAAATGTCTCAGCTCTAAGTCTGCATCATACATTCCAGTAACTGTAAGGGTTTCCTGCATCCTTGAGGAAGCACTTCACTCGTAATCTGTATGTTTTCTGATGACCTAGCTTCTGTTCTTAGCTGATTCCAACCCTAATTAGAGTGTGTTTCTGTTCAGTTTAGAGGGGTTATATGCAACCATTGTCAGATAAGAAGACAACCCTGGTCTTCTTATTATGAAAAAGAGACATTGCTGCAGAACAAAGCTGCTCAGATTGAAATTCTCAAGTAACTCCCTTAAATATTTACATGGGGAACTCCAAAGAGAAAATAGGATGAATGATGTATCTCTAGAAACAAAGTTCCTTTATAACGGAGCTCTGGGGTAGCTCGTTTTCTTTCATCCTCTGAGAGTGCTGGAGGCTGGGAAGTAAGAAAACAAATGGGTTCCATGTATGCATGTCTATGAAGTGGACTTAGGGCATCAGTGAGAGTTACTGAGCATGTGCACCTGTATTAAATGCATTTGTAGAATCCCATAAAAATCCTTCTTAACTGATGAATCAGGATTTGCCAAAAGTCTTATGTAGTCTCTCTGTAACCCTTGGTGGCAGTTTTCCCCTTTAAGCAAATGAGAGGTCTGAATTACTTACTATTTAGTGGATATTAGCTTCTAGATTTACTAAATACTTTTGGTCTTCACTGCTATATTTTTCTCATCTAAGCAGGGGAACAAAACAATGACCTATTTTGTTGGACACATAAATGGTGGTGGTGTTTTGGTGTTTGTTCTTTGGGGGTTTTTTTCAGGTCTTGTTCAGAGTGAAAGAGCACTTCGTAGGAAAGCAGTAATCTACAGAACTCAGGTAGCATTTAAGTGATTGATTAACTGGTTTTTACCTTATGTTGGTTAAGAAACCTAACTTGGCAGTGCGTTTCATGCAATTGTATGCATTGTATCTACCCTGTAGATTACATCTGTCCTGTATATAAAGTAGCTATCATTTAGACCCCATTGCTTTCAGCAGAATCAATGAATATTCAGTGACTAAACTCAGTAACAGAAAACAAAAGAGTTGAGAAACTTCCAGGGTGAACTTCCTGTGGTTCAGTTTGTGCCCGTTGCCTCCTGAACACCACTGAGAAGAGTCTGGATTCTTTACATCCTTCCATCAGATATTTATAAACATTGATAAGATCCCCCTGAACCTTCTCCTACCTAGACTAAAAAGCTCCAGCTCTCTCATCCTCTCCTCATATGAGAGATGCACTAGTCCCATCTTTGTGGCTATCCAACAGAGAGCCAAAAGATGGACACAGCACTCCACATGTGGCCTTACCAGTGCTGAGTAGAGGGAAAGGATCACCTCCCTGCACCTGCAGCAATGCTTTGTCTGTTGCAGCTCAGGATACCACTAACCTTCTTTGCCACAGTGGCCTGTTGCTGGCTCATGGTCTTCTTGTCCACCACAGTCCCCAGGCCTTATTCTGCAAAGCTGTTTTTCAGCTGCCTGGCCCCTAGACTATATTGGGTAGTGGGATTATTTCTCCCCAAGTGATTCGACTCTTGTTTTGTAACACTTGAGTTTTCAAGCTTTTCTTATTATTACTGCAATTAGGTTTAATGCTGGCATTTTTATACATACATTTAGGTACACTAACATGACTAATTTAAAACATATGGATTTATTTCTGTTCAGTATTAAAAGAACTCATCGTATTACAATACTGATTCTTTTCCGTCACTGCTGGATACATATCAAGTCTTCAGTGTGGTCCTTATCTCTTCAAAGCCCGAAAATTGTAACTGTATGAGTAGAAATGTAACAAAGAAATGATTAAAGGAAGCATTTTAAAAGTTGACATGATTAAAGAAAAGAGAAATAAAAATGGTAGTGCATGTCTTTTCTAGAGTCCAGGCTTCTTAAGTGTAAATCAGTGTTGCAGGTATTTTTTACAACTTTGGAGAGTGGGCTATCAAACTGGCTGCTTAACTTTCTATTCCAATGTTCAATCTATCTGGGAAAGTCTGATTAGAAAACTTTTGGGCACACATATGAAAAACTTAGTAAAAGGCAAATTCATGATTACACATTCTGTTTTATAAGCAGTAATCTTTTTAGCTGTAGAAAGGAATTTGTAAGTGTGAAGATGCATTTCGTGCTTTAACTCAGTATATTAAAAATAGATTGACTGAACATAGGACTCCTATGTGAGAGTTAAAGAAAACAAAGGACTAGAAGACATAACATTGAGGGGTATGGTTTAAAGTGCATTCTTAGTACAGATCTATAGAAGCTCACTAATTCAACAGGCAATGGCTCTTGTCGGTATCTTTGGTGGCAATCTGAAGCCTTGAAATCATAGAATGGTTTGGGTTGGAAAGGACCTCTAAAGGTCACCTAGTCCAACCTCCCTGCAGTAAGCAAGGACATCATCAACCAGATCACGTTGCTCAGAGCCTCATCAAGCCTCACCTTGAATGTCTCCAGGAATGGGGCCTCCACTACCTCCCTGAGAAACCTGTTCCAGTATTCCACCACCCTCACAGTAAAGAATTTTTTTCCTAACGTCCAATCTAAATCTACTCTTCTCTAGTTTCAAACCATTGCCACTCATGCTATTGCCACGTGCCTTTGTAAACAGTCCCTCTCCAGCCTTCTTGTAGGCCCCCTTCAGATACTGGAATCCTGTGCCAGAACAGGAACATCTGTGCACGGATCACTGGGCTGGAGAACTTAAAACCACAGAAAACTTTTTTTTTTTTTTGATTGTTTAGCTTTTGAGGCAATTTTAAAATGAGTTTTCTGAGTATTCAAAGAGATATTCTCTGGAAAATACTATTCATGGGAACACATTGTTTGAGAACAACTAAATATATTAATTTGTTAAGAATTAGAGTAAAATACTTCCTCTGTCCCATGGCAGTAACTCTAGAGAACATCGTGTGTCTGCTGATGTTCTGCTTCACATGAAAATGTGAATGTTCCTTCCCCAGTCCTTCCTCAGACTGCTACATTAAATTGGACTGGATGGATGTGTTGCTGATAGCTAGCTGGTATGCTATGGTTGTGCAGTACCCTTTTCATTTCGTGTTGTAGAACATCTGCCAGTTATGTCCACCTTAGCTCCGGCATAGGTAGTGATGGCTAAATTGAATGGTGAAAGTAGGACTGTAATGATTTACTTCACTCACAGATAATCCTTGCTTTTCCAAACTTCCAGGTTTTGCTATTGGTAGTCTTACTGCTTCTGTTTGCGTGTTGATCTTGATGATTCTGTGTCTACATATTTAAGTCACTAATGCATGAAAAATTGAAGTATCTTTTTCTCTAATTTCTGCTAACATAATCCAGAACTCACTACTGCTCTGAAGAAGTTACCTATTTACTGACATAACACTTTTAAAAGAAATAAAGAACTAGTAATGGTGGGTTTTTTACATTTACCGTACTGTTTGTTTTCAAGTTTGAAGTACTGTGAAAGAATTAAATTAGGAACCAATAATTAAAGTGTTATTATTTTTTTTTTGTATCATCATCTATATCCTCAAGCTAAGCGGCTTTTATTCACTTTTAGAAACCAATATTTTGAGCTGGAAACAGATTTCGTGGCTCACAAGTTGTTAAATAGAAATTGCTTTTAAAGAGTCTGAAAATTCAGAAGTCACCATTTTGGGTTGTTTCGGGACCCTGACCCACGGGGTCACGATTTTGGGGCGTTTCAGGACCTTGACCTGCGGGTCACAATTTTGGGACATTTTTGAGCCCTGATCCATGAGTCACCATTTTGGGCCATCTCGGGACCCTGACCCTGCGGGTCATGATTTTGGGGTGTTTCGGGACCCTGACCCATGGGTCACCATTTTGGGGCATTTTGGGACCATGACTCACGGATCACCATTTTGGGGTGTTTCGGAGCCCTGAGCCGCGGGTCTCCACTTTGGGGCGTTTTGCGATCCTGATCGGCAGGTCACGATTTTGGGGTGTGTCGGAGCCCTGACCCCCGGGTCACCATTTTTGGTGTTTCGGAGCCGTGACCTGCGGGTCACCATTTTGGGGCGTTTCGGGACCTTGAACCACGGCTCTCGATTTTGGGGCATTTCGGGACCCTGAACTGTGGGTCACAATTTTGACACATTTCGGGACCCTGACCCGCGAGTTACGATTTTGGGGCGTTTGGGGACTCTGATACAGGGGTCACCATTTTTGGGCATTTCGGAGCACTGACCGCTCGTCACGTTTTTGGGGTGTTTCAGGACCCTGACCCACAGGTCACCATTTTGGCCGGTCTCGGGACCCTGACCCTCGGGTCACCATTTTGGGGTATTTCAGAACTCTGACCCACGCGCTAGTCACCATTTTGGGGCGTTTCGGGACCTCGACCCATGGGTCATGATTTTGGGGTATTTGGGAACCTTGACCCGTGGGTCAGTATTTTGGCTCGTATTGGTACCCTGCCTCCCTTTTCTTCATTCCTCTGTTCTCTGTTCTCCCCCCAGAGCCCAGCCTCCCTTTTCTCCCTTCCCTGGTTTCTTGTTCTGCCCCTAAACCCCAGCTTTTGTTTTCTCTTTTCCTTTTCTTCCCCAAGACCCCAGTCTCCCTTTTTTCTCTCCCTTTTCTCCCCCTCAGACGCCACCCACTTTTCTCTCACTTTACTCCCCCCAGACCCCAGCGTCTCTTCTCCCTCATCCTCTTTTTCTCCCCGCAGAGCCCAACCTCCCTTTTCTCCCCCGAGAGCCCAACCTCCCTTTCCTCCCTCAAGATCCCAGCCTCACTCTTTCTTTTCTCCTCCAAGACCCCATGGTTGCTGTTTTCTCCCCCGTCTCACTTTTCTCCCTCATTTTTTTCCAATCCAGCCTTTGTTTTCTGTCTCCTTTTTCTCCCCCTCCCTACTCCCAGCCTCTCGTTTCTCCCTCCCTGTTTTCTCTTAGACACATGGCCTGTCTTTTCTCCCCGTCCCCGTGTTATTCCCACTCTCTCTTTTCCCTGGCCCTCAACCCTCCCTCTCGGCCTCCCACCCCTTTTGGGCCTCTACTCTTTCCCTGGCCTCCTAATCCTCTCTTAGCCTCTCACCACCCCATTGACTTCCCATCAATCTTGGGGCTCTTTTTTTTTTTTTTTTTTTTCCCTGCAGTCTTCTACGCAGCTTTCTCCCAGGGGGAGAACAAGGAATCGGAGAATGGAGAAAAGGGAGGCTAGGGTCTTGGGGGAGAGCAGGGAACTGGGGAACGGAGAAAAGGGAGTCACAGCACCAACAGGGGCCAAAATGATGACCCGCGGGTCAGGGTCCCGAAACACCCCAAAATAGCGACTCACAGGTCAGGGTCCCAAGATGGGTCAAAATCGTGACCTCCTGGTTGTGGTCCCAAAACACCCCAAAATGGTGACCTGTGGGTCAGGCTTCCAAAACACCTCAAAATCATGACCTGCGGCTCAGGGACTTGAGACTGGCCAAAACCTTGACCCGTGGGTAAGGGTCCCGAAAGGCCCCAAAATGGAGACCCATGGGTGAGGGTCCTGAGACCAGCCAAAATGGTGACCCGCGGGTCAGGGTTCCCAAACATCCCAAAATGGTAACCCGCAGGTCAGGGTCCTGAAACACCCGAAAATGGTGACCCGCAGGGCAGG
Source organism: Todus mexicanus (assembly GCA_013389965.1). Lineage (NCBI taxonomy): Eukaryota > Metazoa > Chordata > Aves > Coraciiformes > Todidae > Todus > Todus mexicanus. Next base: position 6,458 of record WEIS01091628.1, read on the forward strand.
GTCCCGAGACAGGCCAAAATGGTGACCCGTGGGTCAGGGTCCTGAAACGCCCCAAAATGGTGACGCACGGGACAGACTCCCAAGATGGGCCAAAATGGTGACCTGCGGGCCAGGGTTCCGAAACACTGCAAAATGGTGACCCACTTGTCATGGTTCCTAACCACCCGAAAATGAAGACCCGCATGTCAGGGTTCCCCAACACCCCAAAATGGTGACCCGCAGGTCGAGGTCCTGAAAACCCCCAAAATGGTGACCCGTAGGTCAGAGTCCCAAGACGGGCCAAAATGGTGACCTGTGGGTCAGGTTCCCGAAACGCCCCAAAATGGTGACCCACGGGGTCAGGGCCCTGAAACACCCCAAAATGGTGCCATGTGAGTCAGGGTCCTGAGACAGGCCAAAATAGTGACCTGCGGATCAGGGTTCAGAAGCGCCCCATAATGGTGACCCGCGGGTCAGGGTCCCGAGACCGGCCAAAATGGACAAAGAACAGAGGTTTATGTCTGCATTAAATCTGCATTTCAAATTGACAGAATCCTTTCTCTTGCTGATTTTATGTAAATGACAGCGAATAATGTGAATTCTGTAGATAATAATTCTGAAAATCTCTATTTAATAATCCCTTAATACTTCACTTTCTTTTCACATTTCTGTGAATGCACTTGTATTCAATGCTTTGAAATAAGTGGCCAGGTTTTTAGGCAGGAAGCAGTAAGATTTGGAGGTAGCAATATTGACATAAATATGAAAGCTTAATGACTATGACTCTAAGAAGGCTTCCTGATTAAAACACTGAAAGCCACAATATGCCAGAGTTTGATCTCACTTGTATAGGACTAATAGCATGTATTTTCTGTCAGAAATTTCATTTTCAATGATGCAATAGATTTGCACACTTTTAAAACATTAATTAAATTCTGCACAACCTCTGTTACAGAATCCTTTATGCTAAACATGCCTGAAATTGAAATGTAGGAACTCAGGTTTGCAGATAGCATTTTATACATGATGTTTTGTGGATGGAGAACAACACATCCATGTTTGCTGCTGTGAACCCGGTGGAATCCTGGAAAGGATGGAAAGTAGTTAATAGAAAAATACCTATAGTATCCCTTTGTAAATTATTAACACTTTGTATTTCAAGCCATGTGAACTTGTCTGTTTGGCCAAGGAATAGTCATTTCTATTTGTCCAAAGTGGGACAGAGATTATATCTCCCTGAAATGTGGAAGGATGCTTATAGCTTTAATTCTTAATAGTCAAGGTTTGAATTAGTTAATTCCAGACCTGAATTTCCCTTAAGTGTCAAATCCTGTATTTAACACTGCCAACCATCAGGAATATTCCTTGCTAAGTTAATTTCTATAAGGATCAGCTCCACCTGCTTTTTTTATCTTGCAATTTGGGAGAAACTGACCAGGAAAATCTTTGCTTTAGAGCTTTTCTTTTTTTTCCTTAATTCGTTCAAATTGTTCTGCAAAAGAGAGGGGGGAAATGGTCAATCCAATATACTTAGGTGAAGAAAATGTATATAATATCTTGAGGTTAATTCTTAACTATATTGGGGTCAGGGTTTGGAGAATCTGTACATTTTACAGCAGTCCTTATAGAAATTCTTGCATTACTGCCTTCTGATCTGTGTCTCTCATACAAAGTCCAGTACAAAGCTGTATTTCAGAAAGCAAAAGCAATTTCTTGCACTTTGGAATGCTGGAAATTACCTGAATAGTGTATAGGGTCTTTCATCTAGAAAAATCTAAACAAAATTATGCAGAAATCATGAATCTTTAAATTCTTTATTTAGTCTGGCTGAGGGAATGTTTTTGGGTTTATGGTTTCTTGTTCGTGTTTTGCATGCTTATTTAATCCATAAAGCAGTTTGCCATATAGTCAAACAGATGGTACACATATGTGTCCCCTTAAACAGGTAACAGTATGAACATATATAACGCTCTACAAACACTACGATGGATTGCAGTGAATCGTTTCATTTATTCACACTAGAGGTCACTGTGAGCACAAGATTACACTCGACTTGCACAGAACAGAACACTAATGGATCAGTTTACAGGATGAAATTTGTGGCATGCACTCCAACCTGAAAGGTTGACCCAAAGTCATCCGTATTAAATATGTTGTTTGAGAGGAATCACGGTACTTTTTATTTCAACCTCATTTACTTAGAAACTATTTAGAAACTGTAGACTAAGAAGTTACTCCTATTAAGAAATCCTCAGTCCCGTTTAATTTTAGACCAGATTTTGTCTCTGGCAACACTGAAGTGATTCAAGATAAGAGTTCCAGACTTTGTTGCTACTTGTTGCTGGGGTTTCTTGTCTATAAGTATTGATATTCCTTCCCCCTAGGAAAACTGCCCTGTTTTCTCTAGACTGTAGCAGAACAGGAAAAAAAAGTACAAGTTTAATTCAGGTGCAGCTTCAGGCATCAGAAAACCAAATCCCATTTAGCCTGTGGATTAGCAATGAAATCAGGAGCTGGTTTAGAGTGAAGTTGTGAAAAGAACAAGTCAGGAACATTGCAGGACATGAAAGAGGAGCACACTCCCCTTTACCTGCTCCAGGGAATGCATCCAACCCAGGGCTTACCTCCCAATAGCTGCTGTCAGACCTTTGCAGCCTTACTTAATTATCACCTGTGTGAATATAGTTGTATCTGAGCCCATTTTTAAAATGTTTTCCACTTTGACAGTGTATGTCCATGATTAGAAAAGACATCTGAGCAATAAGTGCAAAACTGAACATCTGATGCCACGTAAGTCACCCATAGCACAGTATTTGTGAAAAGGAAAATTTTGACCCTTTCCTCACACTGAAGGAGCTAATGGGAAAATTACAGTGTTGCTTTTAATTATAAAGCAATGATGAATAATGCTTGTGTGCTGCCATCCAAAGAATATTTGGCATGAGGACAGGGGAATAGAGAAGTTAAAAGAGCAGTGGACAAGGAAAGATGCTCACATTACCCTACATACTTCAGTGCATGAAAACAGGTACTTAAGCAAAACTCAGGTGACAGAGATGTGGTTAATGTGCAGATCTAGAAATAAGAGTTGTAATCATCACCATCTTCATGGAACTCCTCAGTTCTACTTTTATCTGCTTTTTGTGCCAACTTTCTTGTGGTTTTCTTTCTATCTCCTCCCACCCCTGCCTTATATTAATTCCTTCTCCAATATGTCCATCCCAAATGCCACTAACACCCTAGCTGCTGACATCATATTGTTGGTTCTCCAGATTCTGTGTCTATTGTCTCAGTGCACTAAATGTATTATGCTCTTTCTGACAAAATACTTGCTGCTTTAGATTTATACACTGCCTTCAAAAAATATTTTAAAAAGCAGCTCTTTTCAGTTTGGTCGTTAGTCTAATGAGACAAGAGTACCCAGGTGCTTATGAGGTATGCTGGCACTTTTATTACACTAATTTTATGCTGATGTAATGCTTCCATAGATTAAATTATACTGTTAAAATGGGTGTACCAGAGTAAACAACAAAGCCTATTATTTTGAAATAACAGCTGTTCTCTTAATTGGTAAGGTGGGGCAGAAAAAAAGATGATCTTTGAGATGGCTTTTTGTACAAGTTATTTAACATCACTCAGATATTTTTATTTCCATAATGTACTTCCTTTCGTAACTACTGAAGATGCACATGGCATTCTGTCAAGTTGCACTCTGGGAAGAAGGAAAAAATGGAGTAACAGAGATTCAGTAATTTGCTTGGGCCAAATTAAGAAAACTTAACACCACAAGTTCATAAAGGAAGATTTAATTATTAATCACCTGACTCAAGTTATATAAGGTGTATGTAAAGCAAAGAAGGTGAAGAGAGAGAAAAAAAAAAAAAGAGAGAGAGAAGAGAGAAGAGGGAGAGAGAAAGGGAAAGAGTACACAAAATTCTGAGTCACCACCCAGGGTTCTAGTGATGTCTGACCTGGCCCATTCCTTGAGTCTTGAGTAGTGGGTGCGCACTCACCAGTGTGCTCCAGCCCTTTTTATTCCCTGCTAAGACAGGTGTTGCTTCACTTCTTCCTGACGTACCCCTTATTTTGCATGGGAAGCACTGGAAGGCAGTACCTATGGTGTGCATTGCACAAAGGGGGAAGGGCAGCATTAACTCTTTCCACCAGTTGAGTTGGAGGTTGCAGAGACGTATTTTATTACCGCTGTGTGACCCTTTGCATGGTACACCACAGAATTTCATATCTTAGTGGAAGATATGCAAACCTGGCAAGACAGCAAGGTCATTCATCTTCTGATGCCCTCCACTCCCTCCTGAGGTAGCATATTTTGTTCCTAATGTCCTGGTTTGGGTTAGAACAGAAATTCTGTTCTCTGACTTTTATTTTTCAGCTAAGTCTGTCTGAAGTTAGCAGTGTGTTTACCAGACAGAGTCTGCTTCTAACAGTGATAACGCTCCATGTTTATAGTTAGTACCAAGGATTGGTATATGAACCAAGGTCACTGCTAGATTTTGTGTACCACACTGGGGGGTGCAGAAAAGTAAAGGCTGCACCTTCAGGGAGAAGTGACCAGGACAGGTAACTCTAAATTAGCCAACAGGGATATTCCATATCCATATACATCATATTCAGTATAAAGCTGAGGGATCACGAGGGTCTCACCCTCTTGCCCCTTTCTCTATTTTGCCTGTCACCATCATTCCCCTGAGATCAAGCTGCTCTCTCAGCTTTGGGACTCTTCCTCTCTTGGTTTGGACTTGGCACCTTCAGCTTTGCCCTGAGGCCTCCAGCCCCGGTCTCAGCCCCCGGCTCAGGCCTTGGCTGGGCCCCAGGTTCTGGGCCGCATCCCTGAATCCAGCTCCCGGTTCCCATCTGCTGCTGGGCCCTTCCACAGCGTCAGTGGGGACGGGGACGGATTTACCATTGGGGGGGGTTGGTTCGATACTGGGTTTGTACATATTTGTGTATATTTACCTTTTATTATTATTGTTATTATTACTTTCATGTTTTAGTAAAGCTGTTCTAGTTTCCTTTCCTTATCCAGAAGTCTCTCTCCTTTATTTCCTTTCTTCCCTTTTTGGGTGGGGAGGGGGAGAGAGCATTCTGTTGCAGATTTTGGGGGTGCCCTGACCCCAAACTGTGACACCTTGCAAAGCTCATACTGGTCCTAAGCACAAGGCTGCTTCCTCACACAGCCTTTGAGACAGTAACTCATTTGGGTTAATGTCCGACATCATCCCGTGGCTCAAACATTGGGCTTGACAACTGCATTCCTTCTTATGTATTACTAGTTTTCTTCCAGGGTGGTGGTCCTTATACAGCAGACAGAAGGAGAAAAGGAGGAAAGGAATCAAGAGATGATACATTTCAGAACTACAATTCCTATCATTAAAAAACAAAATCCACGTAATATTATAAGACCAATATTTACAAGCCACTTTCCTCATCCCATGAGTCCAAGAGATTGCAAAATCGAAGCCAGCCACAATCCAGGGCTAAGTCCATCAAACTAGTCAGTTGGTTGCAGCACTTGGAAGAGTTCCCCCATCTTGTTGGCGACCTCTTTCATCTTTGCACGTGCTTCTTCTATAGTGGTGGAGGCATTATAGATGGTGACATAACACTCCCCTTCGGCCAAATTTAACATCCCACATACCCCATGTTCCTTCAACAATAACATATCTAAGGTTAATCGACTTTGCAAGGACATCTTTGACACTTGTTGGACTTGTACATTTAATTCTCCAAAGGCATACCTTGTCCAGTTACTTAGGACATGCACTTGCCAAAGGTTTTCTTGCCTCTTCAAGACTATAGACCTAGCAGGTTATAGTCATCATAGAACATCCTGTTATCATAGAAGCCAAAACCTTTGCGATGGCACCAATTATGTAGTGAGAAATTAATGCTCATTATTCTTCTATACCTCACTGCCCCTTTTTGGGTAACTGTTAGGATAGAAGAAAAGATAACTTGTGCCCCCAGAGCTTTATAATCTGCTTTGATTTTGCTCAAGTTCCTGCTCTTGGTGTCATTCATACCCACTAACAGTGGGTAATAGTCAGTAGGTTTCACAAGCTGCGGCACCCTTTCAGCAACATCCTGGATTTTTCCTCCCAGGAGGCAGCAAACTGCATGCGATTCATTGTTGGGTCGGCAGATGGGTGTCTCTGTGCCCCTTAACAGAGAGTCTCCTATTACGAGCGCTCATCTTTTCTTTTTATGGTAACCACTGTAGTTTTGGTTACCACTATGTTTTTCTGGTGGAGTTCCAATATTTTGTACTTGCTTAGGGTATCTAGGGGCCTTAAAGCATCAAATGTTAGTGGTCTCACTGTCAGAATTATGAGAGGATGGGGAGCCCTTTGTATCCTGAGCCCTGCCTGACTATTGGGCCTGCCTTGAGCAATGTAATGCCCGACTCCACCAGTCTATTTCCCTTTTACATTCTCTTATGCCCCTCAGCCTTTCCACTTCATCATTAAGTTCAGCCATCATGCTCAGCAGATCATTCATCTGGTCACACCGTACACATGTGCTGTCCCTCCTGCCCTCCATTCCAAGCACCAGGCTCAGGC
>WEIS01091629.1:0-13818 GCA_013389965.1 Todus mexicanus
GTCCTGGAAATCTGTTCATTTAACTGAGTTGTATTACATGGAGTAGATAATCACTTCCACATGCTGCTTGATTGTCCCCCTTTATATGCCGACACTGTCTTTTTCTTGCATAGCTCTTTTTGATCCGCTTGCCTAGGAGAAAATAACTACATCTGGAGTGTTGTTAAATGACCCAGAAGTTGCTGCTTTGCAGGCTGACAGTATTTGATGCAAATAGATGGCTTCTTGCTGTGAAAATCTCCTTGGCTGACAATCCATTGGGTACTTTTGACGATAGTTGTCTGAGGAGTTAAAACACAGGCATCTCTTTGCATATTCACACTATCACTCTTACAGAACTGCCGGTATTAAATTCTTCTTGTGCAGTTTCAGCGGAGCCCTTTCTACTCCCCATTTGTTCACCAGCTGCTGGTGCGCGTTGCTCCTTCTCTTCGCCTTCAGCTTTTGCCATCTGCCATCATTAAGTTGCCCAGGTGTCGGAAATCTTCTTGCTCTTCTCTTGTAAACATTATTCTGCCTTCTTCTTCACTAACCTTCATTTATATAGAGGCTGATAGATCAGGCTAGCTGTTCTCAAAACATCTGCTACATTTCATACTTTATGGGGGTGGATGGGGAGCAGAGTACATATATTTGCTGGCAAAAGCATAGATTGGTTAACTCTTCCTTCACTTTCCATCTTCAGGAGATTACTGTTTTTCTGCACTTCTAGATGTGCTAGTTAATTAATATTTGTCAGTTGGGATGTTACCTAGAGCAAATAAATTATAAAGCACAACTAATTTTCAGAAACATCAAAGCTCCTAACTACTGCAACAGTGTGTAGTCCTCTGTGGTATTGAGGAGCAGCAAAGAAGAGACATACCTAAGACAGTTACCAGTAAAGATATCAGAATAAACCTTTCTTCCTCTTTAGGCTGCTCGTGCTGGTGCAAACGGGCCACTCCACTGACTTTGGTATGTTTTCTACTCAGATACAGGTCAGGCATCCTTTTATGATTACCTGAAGGGGAAATCCAGACTCAAAGAGCATTTTTCTCCATGATGGGTAGTGTAAACTATTGAATTATTCTGGCAGAGATGATGAAATTAAATGATTTCTAGCGCAGCAAATCCTCCTCAGTAAATCATTGAAGATTGACTGTAAGTTTGAACAACAACAAAACAGAATCCAACAAACCTGTCTTCTTATACAGTCCTGCTTTCTGGGCCCAGTGGATGTTTACTGCTTAAAGGCGAGTAAAATATGTATCTGAGGATGCACAGCCAGTTGCTGGGGCCAGTCTCCAGCATGAGTGTTGAGTAATTCCAACAGGATTTCACGCTTCAGTGGTTTTACTCTCCTCAGTTAGGGTCTCGACACCGGAACTTTCAAAGCCTGGTTTTGTGTGCAGCTATCGGGCAGAGATGGTTTCTTGCTCTGAACGGTTCTGCTGAGCAGCAATTGCTGCCTGCTGCTTTCCCATTTGTTAAGCAATGGATTACTGTTCAAACATTCACAGCCCATGTTGGTCTAAGCTCTGTGTGCAATTCTCCAAATTTACTCCTCTCCTGGAATGCCATGATCAGAGGTTGTTTTGTGCTTGTTCAACAATTTCCCGAAGCACTGCTCCAATCAGCTCTGCTGTGCTATCTATCCCTGCTTTGTGACAGATAACTCATTGTGCTATTCACCTTTTCAGAGAAAAAACAAATTCACCACTTAGACACTCTCTATTTTACATACAGTGCCTGGCTGGTTCTCCATCAACTCTGAATGGCTTTCTCTATCCATGCTTTCCTACTCCTATGTTCATATCATTTCTCCAGCAACTTCAGCAAGGTATTGCCGGGTAATTCTTTCCTCGTCTTTTTTTTTCCACCCCCCTGCAAATGATTTGCTATGCAGAGCTCTCCTCTCTTCAGGATTCAAGTTTCTGCTTTAATCTGTTCTTCCTTTTATTCTTTACTCAGCTGCTGCATTACTTTGGTGGAATAGTAGCTTCTCTGATGAAGCTCATGCTTCTATTTCTGTTCTCTCTCTTTTTGAAAGGTCTCTTGCATCAGTGAAATGCCTGTTTGGGTTTCTTTGATGATTTGGTGCTGTATGCTAAGCTCTGCACTCCGGGTACGAAAGATCGAGTTGTGGAGAGAGCATGCAAAGGAGGGAATGGGACTTTATCATGCTGTGAGGGGAGTTTTCAATGAAATAATATGAGAAGCAGGCAGGTAAATAGTCTGGGAGATGGGATCTGTAATGTACAGAGGCCATTTGTAGCACTGTGCCTTGGTTTCCCTATTTGTAAGCTCTGAATAATCCTCTGCCTTTATGAAGTGCTTTGGGAGCTTTGCTTGAGAACTGAAACGGGGCAACTGAAATTAAGTCCTGCTAAGTTTATATTGTTGCTATCTTGCTGATAAATATTACATTCAGAATAATAAGAGCCTAAAGCTGCCTAAGTACAGTCATGGAATCACTTTGGTTGGAAGAAACCTTTAATATCATCAAGTCCAACTATTAAGCCAGCACTTCCAGGCCACCACTAAACCATGGCCCTCAGCACCACATCTACACATCTTTTAAATCCTTCCAGGGATGGTGACTCAAGCACTTCCCTGGGCAGCCTGTTCCAGGGCTTGACAACCCTCTTGGTGAAGAAATTTTTCCTAATATCAAATCAAAACCTCCCCTGATGTAACTCGAGGCCATTTTCTCTTGTCGGATCACTTGTTACTTGGGAGAAGAGACCAACCCCTACCTTGTTACAACCTTCTTTTGGGTAGTGGTAGAAAGTAAGAAGGTCTCCCCAGAGCTTTCCTTTCTCCAGGCTAACCAATCCCAGTTCCCTCATCTGCTTCTCATAAGACTTGTTCTCTAGACCCCGAGCTTCCTTATCATGCAATGTGTTTTTGCTCTGTTGCTGGTCACATACATTTGTTCCTGAAGGCAGAACCTCCCTTGCAGTGTCTTCGCAGCCATCTTGCAGCCATTTTACTTTTCTTCTTTGAACTAAAGGACATCCAGAAGGAATGGCTGGGTTCCGTATGTGTCTAAGATGTCAGAGCCATCAAAGCCTCCCTGATTTCATAGGCCTCAGTTTTCTTCAACGGAGGACAAGTAACACATCTCATGATACTTGCTCTGACACGAGCATTACCAGCTGCCTTTCAGCTGTGGAGGCGTGCAGTGACATACTAGTGCAGGAAGGGCAGAATAACTGGATCATCTGTGATGGGGCCTCACCTCCTCTCAGGCTGCAGAGGCAGCAGTTGCCATCATGCTAATGTCAGGTTGCACTGTGCATCAGCAGGACTGTGCACAGAGCCAGGGATTTGCACCCTGCAGGATGGTTCAGGGTTGTGTGAGTCCTGGAAATGGAGTGGCAGGGAAGAATTCTTTTTCAGTTTCCCCCCAGCTATGCCTTGATGCTCTTTTCTCCAATGTTAGAGACTTAAGATTCAGATGGACAGCGTGCTGGGCCAGTTTGTCTAGACTGTGCTTTTGCCAAGGAAAGTTGGACTGGATGATCCTTGTCGGATCACTTCTGTGGTGTGTTGTTGCTGGTGCAGCCCCACTTGGAACACAAAAAAGGATTTTGGTAGCAGCTTCAGAGCAGCCAGGGAGTAGGAGAGGACATTGTGTGGGCTGAGTTTGAAGCCCAGCCTGTTTGGAGAAAACATGCGCTGGCAGAGTCAGGAGAAACCTTTCACAAGGTGCCGCTTTTTAATTTTATTGACTTACAGTCTGTAGCAGGTGCTCAGAGAAGCTTAACTCACATTGGAGCACGCTGCTGCAGGGTGTGTGGCTACTGCCAAAACTACCAGCAGAGGATTTATGATTATGAACATCAAAAATTCACCAAGGTTCAAAATAATTTCTCTGTTTTCCTGTGTAAATCTGAAGTGACCAGAGGGATTTGACTGTATTTACTGAAGCAGAGTTGTTTGGGATTTATACCACTGAGGGCAACATTTGGTCTTAAACATACATCTCCAAAGATATACAGATTTTGTACAAAGTTATTTCCCCTCTGTGAAAAACTGTACTCCCCCCACCCTATACAAAGCTGTCACTTCTTCCCCATCATCACTGCAGCTGAGGACATCCTTATGGATAAATGATTTGAGAAAAAAAAAATCATATTTGGAAACCAAGCAGATGTTTTCCAAGAGGAAAAAGGCAGAATGATAAAGCTTTACCTTTAACACAGGCAATGGGGATACTCCTTTGGCATAAACACACATTTTTCATTGATAAATTTTGTTTTCTTCTCATCCTCTCTGATACTTTTTTGAATTCTGCATATGCAAAAACATTAATGTATCATCAAAGGCCGAACTGGAGAGGACTCCAGAGGAATTTAGCCTGTGAGTTATCTCTGGGTTTAATTACCTAATGCTATTTGTTTACATCTGCTTGCAATGATTTTATACTCATTATGCCTATTGAAGTGATGTTTCATTATTTCTCACTTTAGGTAATTTAAAAAATGGAAAAAAAGGAAAATAAAGGAACAACTTGTCCATAAATACACCTGTAATCTGACCTTTCCTCTGCTCTGAGGAGTTTTAAGTAGATTCTCTAAAATTTTGTGCCGGTACTTGCTCTATTTTGAGACTCTCAGAAATAACCTTGACTCTAAATTGTGGACTCTCTTAAGAGAGTCTCAGAAGATGCACTGCAAGCTGTGGAGTTCATCCCTACCGGGATGAGGGGCCACATTCTTTGCAAAAAGCACTGCATGAGGATTTGTCCAGCAGTACACAAATCCTGTCATTCTACTGCGGGGGCTCCCAGCTGGAGCTTTAGACCACAGAAATCAGCTATGTGTTAGTGGTGAGTGAATAAAACCTGAAAAAACAGTCCCCGAAAGTCTTTACTTCTGCAACTAACAACCTAGCTCCTGTGTGACCAGCTGGATGTTGCAGGATGAGGCTTTGGGGATGTTTTTGGCCTCAGCTGCCTGTGCTTGAAGATAAAAACACCCTGATGTGCCTCACATACATGCACACACACACCCTGCATCCCTAACCCTTGGTTCACTCCTGTAATCCATTCTCCTCCCACCCACTGTCACCACAAGAAGGATGTGTTTTCTTGACTTAGTTTTCATGCTTATATTTCAAATACTTCTCGGTGCAGTAAACTAGTGAAAAATCCCAATCCCTGGAAATGCAATACCCTTTGGGGAAGGATGACAGATCTGGTAGTGCAGGAACAAATATCCCCAGGGTTCTGTTTATCTCGTACAGCATGTTTATTTACCTTTTTTTATTTTTTTTTTCCCCCTCCCTCCCCACCAGAGTTGCTATTATTTTTGCACAGAGGACTGATCCAACTCTCTCCTTTCTCTCCTCTGCTGCCCACTGGCTCGTGCTTCGTCCAGCTGGCTCACTGACCTGTGCCAGGCTTAAGCCACACTCAGCCTTCAGCAGCAAGCTCTAATGTAAATCCCTCAGCAAAGGAAAGGCAACTCCTTGGAGTGCCTGCCTGGCTCTCCAGACATGTTGGACTGTCTGCAGAGTGAAGGTAAATAGCTGCAGTAGAATAACAGGCCCTCAACTGTCTCACTAACAGGAGCAAGTCCATCAAACAAGCAAAGTATCTCTGTCCTTCTTGGTCCAATGCAAAACTCTGATCAAGCTTAATTGCTGGCTGGTATGGAAGGGTCAGGAAGCCCATGTGAGCAGGGAGGTCTCTTAAGCTGTGAAGAGCTTGGAGAGGCACCTGTCAAGCATGAAAGGTGCTACCTGGGATTGAAGCAAGGTTTGCTTTCTCCATGTAGATTTTGTGTGGGGCATTGTAGGGTGTAGGTGTTGTACAGGAGCGCTGAGAGGATGTTGGGGATGGCAGGGATGGCCCTGAAGTGTGAAGCACCCTGTGACAGGGCTTTGCTTTCCCAGACTTCCTTCCTGAGCCTGACATAACCTTTCCCAGTGAAGAGTGCACTGAAACATCCTCCAGACTGAGGGGCACAAGAGCCTTGGTTCCCTGTGTCAGTGATAGGCGTCTGCCTCACGTACAGCCTTCAGGGCTTAAAATACCGGTGTGAAGAGCAGTTCTTAAAAAGAATCACTTGCCTGTTGGCGGGAGGCAGAGTTGAGCCCTCATGGGCAGTGGTGCAGGTTTGCGCAGATGCTGGGGTGGGCAGTGGTGTGGGTGTGTGCCAATGCTGGGGTAGGCAGCCAGCAGTGTCTGCAGTGGCATCACCACTGAAATCCCTTTGTTCTCTCTAAGAAAACTCAGAAGGAAACCAAGGCAGGGTCTGTGTTTATATATAAGGTCAGTAATGAGATACTTCAGCGTATTTGTTGAGGTAGGATTTCAAGAGAGAGGAAATCCAAATTATACCTTTCAAGGGGCTAAGGAAATGGAAACTCAATTAAGCTCTCAGCTCCACCTGCATAAATACAGAGCAACTCCCGTGCAGTCCGTAGAGTTACTCCTGCCTGTGCCAGTGGAAAAGGGCAAAACTTGGCCTTGCTGAACATGGGATAACATGAAGGATCATTGATCTGGAGTCAATTAGGAATCCAGTGTTACTAGACTGGTAGTGAGTGATGTCTCTCCCACGCACTGCAATGAGGAATACAGGCCCAAGTCCAAAAGCTAAAGATCTGCTTTTTCTTTCCTCTGTCTTGCGCAGAAATCAATCATGTGCATTAATTATTTTGGATGGCTCAGTCCTTTCAGGTTTCTCTTTCAAGGGACCGCTCTATTGTGTCAAAAGCTGTACAATGACTGAACAAAAAGACACTGTCTGTCCAAAGTTATTCATGTGTTTTATTTCAGTAGCCTCTTGGTATTTTAGCTACTAGAACATTCCCTGAAATATTTGAGATGCTGTGAAGAAATTCCATGCCATTAATTTTTAATATAGGCACTTTTAATGAAATAGAGGATCAAGATTCCGTGTTTATGTATTTGATATGATATATATCAGAAATATATTCTCTACTGTATAATTACTACTCTCTGCTATAATTCCTGACTCTAGATGTGTAAACTCATTTTACTCTTAAAAACTTAAAACCTGAAGTGGGATTTTGCTCCTGAGATCTTTTGTCTGTTTAATAATAGCATTCAATAAGTGTTATTATTTAATGTTAGAAGTGTTATCTCCTCAATGATGAGAGAACCACCTAAATGTAAGTATGAGCCCAGTTCACGTCTAGGAATATAGTTTTACAAAAGAAGTCTTAAACTTTCCTGAAGTCCTTCTGATTTCAGTAGTTTGACAGGAATATAAATGAGAAGGAAATTTCCTCCTTTGCTAGCATCCAATTTCTGATTTAGATTAATTACGACAGGGGCTTTTTTCCCTGCATAATGAGATTTGCTAAAATTTCCTTCCTAGGTTCATAAAACTGTTTTGTGAAACAGAGAAAATTAAGTGGGATTTTCTTTGCCACTAAGTTCAGATTTATCTGAACTTTCAACTGGACGCTGGTACCTTATTAGACTCTGTCTTTGATAATAATCATGTTCCAGTTTCATTACTTCCTCTTCTAATCCCAGTCAGTGACAATTCATTTTATTTTTTAATAGTAGTAGATTAATAGTCCATGCAAGGCTGTTTGAGATGGTCCTAGAACAGCTCGAGTGAAATGGCCTCATTTTTCTTAATTTTCATTAGCTCACCAACTTTATTGTTTGTATGTATGTAGTATTAACAGTTAGTAAAATGCCATATTGCTGTCCTGAACAGTATGGCCTGGAGGTCTGTCTCAGCAGCTATTGCAACACTCTTAGTACTTATACATCTTGGCACAGATACTAAAAATGAGGAAGAAGGCTGAGACGCAGAGCTCTGGCCATGGGCTGTGCTGAACTAAGGCGTAGTAGAGGAGCAGGCTCAGGAGTGGATCATCACAACGGGCAGTCAGGCAGGAGAACACAAAAAACCCCATAAAGGTGTGATGTGACCTGTGCAAGTAAAAATTTCTGGGACTAAACCATCTCATGGCTCATGGCCTTTCACCCTCCTCTGCCCCCATCTTCCTCCCTCACATAAACTGCACTTCTTGTGGGATAATGATCTCTTTAGGACTTACTCATAGACTAGATCTATGAGAAGCTGCTGCTGTTTATTATCTGGCAGGATACAATCATATCTGGCCATCCTATAGGATAGTAACATCACCAAAGGTTTGAGGGGCACCTGGCTGAGCAAAGAAAAAGGAATTCCTTGGTGGGTAGGATGAAGGGAGGAGGGACAACACAGGAGAGAAAAGATCTTAATATGAATAACTTGTGAACATGCATTTAGCACACAGGAGACTATCAGGTCTCCAAACCCAGGTCCAGGAGTGACCAAAAGATATAAAAATGCTTAAGAGTTTTTCCCAGCCTGAAGGCTGTGAACATCTAATAGCCTGTTAGCTGCACTGTCCAGAAGCCTTTGGATCAAACCCAAGCAAAACACATATAATAGTCTCAATTATATTTTCATTTCTAATCACCTGCTTATGTGCACTTTGCAATTCTCTGGCCTATTTTAGTGAACAGATCTCCTAACTGCCATGGGAAAAGATGCAGCATTTTGTTGCACCGGTCATGTGGAAACACAGGTCATACATTATTTTTCCAGAACTTGATCTCTTTGTGATTCCTAAACCCCTGTAAGTTCTGTACTCTGACACTGTAAAAGCCCAATTTAAACCACTTTTGAAGTAAAGAATGTAAAAAACCTCCAAACATAAAAAAAAGTAGAAAAGGTGGTAAATAGAGGTTAGGAACTGCTCTGCTATGCCTTTGCTGGAGCCAGTATGTAGGGAATGTGTGTCCAGATGGGGCACTGCTCCATCACCCCTTTGAATGGTACTTGCTGAGTAAATTTTAAAGAGAAAAATACAATCGATGTGGCGAAAGGCTGGTTTGTCTGACCTCAGTGTTATCCAAAGGAAGGGAGGAAAAGGACTTCTTTTTGAAGGAAAGAATGCAATACAGCTTTACCAAAGATGTATTGTGTCAGATGGATTTGATGATTTTATTTGATAAGCTAATTGATTTTCTTGACAAAAGCAGTGCAGTAGATCTAATCTCTCTGGACTTCTACAAGGTATTTGACATAGTGAAAAGATTAGTTAAACTGGAGAAAACGAGGATTAGTGGAATTGTGCAGGAGAAGTCTGGAGGGCTAGAGAGAGTCTATAACGTATTTGGGGAAGTTTGGGGTGCAGTGGCTGCCTCTGGAGTCCCTTTAGGGTTGGTGAGGGAATTTGATTGCATTTATAAATCGAATGTTCCTGGCACAAAAGGAGACGCTTTGATATTTGTGGCTGAGATGAAATTAGGGTGAATTAGCACAATAGTGGAGATCCAGAAAACTGTATTAACAACATGGGTTAGTCTTGAAGGCTGTAGCAGGAGAGATGGAAGCATGAAGAGGGGTGTAATCATGCAAAGGACAAGGCTGGGCACTGGGAGAATCACACTGAGTTATTTCTGTGAAATGGGGCTTATCTTTTTAGAAATTATAGTGGAGAAGAAAGTGAAGTTAGCTATTCTGGGGTGCCCTGAGGAACCGTGGAGAAAGAATTTGTGAATCTATGATGCATCAGACATCCAGTGCATGAATATCACTGATCCAGGGTCCGATGACATCCCACCTGGAGTGCTAGGTAGTCAGTCCTGGCACACAAGCCCAGAAAGGGACTGTTAAAATAGGAACAGCTGCAGAGAAATGCAGCAAATGCAGCCTTTATTTGGCTTTGAGAGATGTGATTGCTGCCTATAAATGCAGAAGGGAGGAGGGTTAACACTGGAGAGTGAGAAGAGCTATTTCAACTCAAGAACAGCATTGGCACAAGAACAGATACATATAAATGGGTCATGGATAAACTTAGGCTAGAAATTCTGAGGTTTCCAGCCACCAGAAGAATAAGGCACTAAATTAGTCCTCTTGACAGAGAGGTACAGAGGTAAAAACAAACTAGTTTTAAAATACGGCTTCACTGATGGATGAAAAGGATCTTTGGAAATGGTAGCCTGTGATTGCAGAGGATTGGGCTCAGTGGTGCAGAACCTCCTCCCAGCCCTCTGTTTTTCTGATCTTGTCAGGAAATCTTTAGTTTTGCAGTGATTCTGTGGAATTCTACCCCCTGCAAGGTGATGGCTGAAGAGGGCTTAGAGAAGAGACTTTGCATCAGTCAGGAGCACAGAAAACACCTACTGAAGGCCAGCTCTGTGACTCCATGCGTTAATATCCCTGGTGTGCATGTTCATGGGTGTCAGCATCTTTATGGCTTCTGCATGAAAGAATCATCTTGTTCTGAGCTGGCCACTCCAGGCAGGGAACACTGAGCTTCACAGGCACAGCAGAGCAGCTGCTCTCTTGCTCCTGCCCCACAGAATAAAGAATCAGTCTTTACCGCAACGGAAAGATTCATGACCTGTGACTGAAACTTTTATCTAAATCCTGAAAATAGAACTGGTCTGATCCCCAAGTCCCAAGAAGCAGCAGCAGCAGAAGGTGGAGCAGGCAGGCAGCAGCTCAGCATCGGCAGTTCTTTTCCTCTTTCCCCTCCTCAGTCCCTCTTGCTCAGTGACCTCCAGCTGCCTCTGCTTCTGCCGCCTTCGTTTAGGGAGCAGCAGTGAGCCAAGCTGTGTCCCTTCAGAGGGCTGGGGCATCCACAAGCGAAGCGTGCACTGCTGCAGACGGGGCTGCCGCCCTGCTGCAGTATTGCTCACAGGCCAGTGCTCACAGGGTTTGCAGTCGCAGTCTCCTGCAGAGAGTTAGTAGTTCATTTTATCCTCAGTCTAACTGCGCTGAAACCTGCATGGCTGCAGTTAGCCCAGTTCTGGTCTCCTATTAATCGCACCGACAAGATGCAGGGATACGAGTGGTAGGTCAGTGCTATGCCGATGCACTACTTGTCTTGAGGTTGGCTTGGCACTTTGACCAGGCTTGCGTATGTCCACTGGAAAATGCCACAGACCTATGCCACAGAGATGCTTCTCAACAGGTAGTAGTGCTAGAGCAGGATGAAACAATTCTTACAGAGCACAGTGAAATGTTCTCATTCTACTAGCATAATGTAGGTGTCTCCTTCACTTATGTAAGAAAGGATAGCTGAGGAACAACATGGCTGAGATGTCACGTTACCCATGAAAGTACCTTGACACATTTTCTTAGGAGTGACTGAAGCAGCAAAGATGCCAGTCAAAGGAGTTGTTCTTGTCTGAACAAGCATTTCCTCAACTCATCCTGTCACTGATTCTTCTGGGCATGAAGGTACTTGCAATGTCCATAAATTTGATATCATAATGAAGTCAAGAAGCAAAGGGGACTCTCTGTTCCTGCATGTATCTGTACATTTTCTTTTAAAAAGTTCAGGCCATGAAGAGTGTCCTGCACCATGTCCACATTGTGTTGTCTGAAACAAAAATACAAGTGTGTGGTGGGTGTCTAGATTCTATATGCCGTTGAGAAGTACCTGATACTTCAGAAGAGAAGAATAAACATTTGCTTTTGGGAAGCTTCTTAGTGTCACAGGGCTAAGGATGGGAAAATAAGCCTAGAACTGCAATCATTGCAGAGAGGACACTTTTCCTTATTTAAAGAGCTCAGACCCTTCCTTTTGGTGCCATGTGACACCTACTAGTTTCTCCAGCAGAGATCTTCACTGTAGTCCTTTGTATCTGGCACTGCTACATCTACAGCTTCTCTTTTTTTCAGAGGACTTGAAAAGGCTATGTGAAATAAAGAGCACAAATCTTGTCTTTGACAAAAATAGCAGATAGAAGAATTAAAAAGACCCAGAGGACAGAATATGAATACTTAAAAAAAAAAAGAAAGGGGGAAAAAAAAAGACACAGGCCCATTTTTTCAGTTTGACTGAGTTTTGGCTCACATTTTCCTGTACTCTATGTATGAATGCCAGCAGCTCTTGGAGTGAGAGGAGCACTATTGGCTCTGCTACCTCCATGTGGACTGCAGACACCTTGGAGCAGCTCCTGCACCCTCAGGATTACAGAGGGAAGAGACTGCCCTCCTGAAACTACCCAAGATTTTCTTCCAGTGATGAACATCTCTAAAGAAAGGAAACACATATCAAAAATTGCTTTTTAAGGAAATGACCCTAAATGCATCTTGTGAATACCATTTGGAATTCTTCTAGTAATGAAGGTTTCCTTGCCATCTTTTGCCACTGAGCAGTAGGTGTGACTGTGGATGGTAGCACTTTTCTTCAGCTTATTCCCAAGGAGAATGTAGCTAAAAAGGAAGACTGGCAGTTGTAGTCTCCATGGTGGCCGAATGTGCTGTTGACTTCTTGGGCAAGACTTTATTTCCTTGGGTTTTGGTTTGCTCATTTTTAAGGCAAATATTTTTTCTACTATTGAAGGTATTTGTAAATCTGTGTGGTGTCCACAGAGTGCTCTGAGATCCCCAGCTCCCTTGGATTGGATAGAGTGCTGCTACTCAAACCCAAGGTCATGCCAACCTTGATTGCTGGACGCGACTGAGCCGCCTTCTTTTTGTTGCTGCTAAAATAGGTGCACTGGAGAGAGTTCACTCACTTTTGCCATTTCAGTAGATTCCCTTTTACTCTGAGAGCTTGCTTCAAGTCAAATGGTCAAATTGTAAAAGGTTTCCATCCATCCAGTAGATGCCTCAGAATGAGAGGAAGCCAACAAAGATGTCACCATAGCAGGCATAAGCTACTCGAACTCAGCTATTACAGAAGACTTTTCCCTATCACCTCATCTGACTACTAAATAGCTGAGAAGTAATTATGCTTAATGTTTACTGATCTCTTCCCTCTTTGCACATGGTAGGCTCTTCTGTTTCTGAAACAGTCCCCTCATGTTCATGGCATTTGGCCTGCAGCAGTAAGGTTGAGCCCAGTCCCAGAATGTCTAAAACATTTTCTGCTAATAGATGGCTCACCATGAGCTGGAAATGCGTCACACACCAGCCAGTTATTTCCACATCATAAACTCCTAATGCTTCTTGAGACTGATGGGGTTTTGTATTTGCTAAGAACCTGGAAATATGCCAAATATTCTTCCATGCATGACGCTTCTTTTATTTTAGCTACTGTTGAGCTAATCGTTGGGTATTTTTGGTGCTTGAAAGCCCCTCCATTTGCTCCTGAGTATTAGCTTAAAGCACCAAGCCATGCCACAACTTGGAGCACCCCGTACAGCAGGGACAGGAAACATTTGTGCTGAGATATGACCTCCCACCCTGACCATGGGATTTGCATTGCAGACATTCCCAGGACCTCAGGGAATTCCTGGGGTTGGGAGTTGAGCTGTCCTCACAGTCAGGTTCCCACTCGATGTACTCCTAAACATTTTCTTTAAGCTCTGCATGCCACTGATCCTATTCCCCCACTTCTCTTCCTTATTTCCTCCTCCACCACCTTTCTATGCTAAAATTCCTTTGAAGCAGCCTGGCTGGGAAGTTCAGATGATTAGTGTTTTCTGGAAGGAGAGGTGTTTGGGAAGGCAGTGAGAAGGTTTTGGCTGTGAGTACAGATTTTCAGCAATGGCTTGACTTCTGCACTCAGGTCTCTGGTTACCCTGTTGGGATGCAATTGACTTCTTGGTCCCAAGAATCAAAAGACAGTTCCACTTCATAAATCACTTTGCTAGCTGGTTTCTAATGGTCTTATCAACATGCTTTGCCCTCTGCAAGCTATCCCATCTTTACAGTACTCTGCCTGCTCACCTCTCCCTTTAATTTGTTCCTTTTATAGCCAGACTCTGGTAACCGAAGTGAATTTCCTCTTTTCCTCACTGACTCCAAGTCTGATGTGCTTTCCAGATTCTCCAGTTCTCCAGCTGCTCAGCACTAGTTAAGATCATGCCAGTTTCTTTTTTTTTCCTTT
>WEIS01091629.1:25470-40634 GCA_013389965.1 Todus mexicanus
TGCAAAATATAATTTCTGTTCTCAGAAAATGTGGAGTTTGTCTTGTTAATGCAAGTTCCACCTGCAGTAATAATGACTGATGTGTATTTGATCTTTTTCCTCTAGTTCTGAACTGAACCATTATGTCATGTGAAGCTGTACAGTCAGTTGTAGAGAGGTGAAATGAGGAAAGAAAGAGAGAGGAGAGGGAGAGAAAAAAAAGAAAAAAAANCTGAAAGCATTGAAAAAGCTGACCTGAATCCATTTTTAGCAGTGACTGTTCTTCTAACTGGAAGTATTTTCCAGCTATAGTGAAGCTGCACTTGGCTATGAGCAAGTTCTGCTTTGCTGGACTCTCACAATATCAGTTCTGAGACATCAGTGTAAGTGGGATGGCACCGATGCTTGGAGGAGGACAGCCTTGGGTTGCTCGACAGCCATTAGCTCTGATAGTGCGATGTAGCTTTGGCCACAACTAACACAGAGTTACAGGAGGTCTTGCGAGAGTATCTGCTGCAATAAAAGCAGATAATTATCTCTGTATTTTAGGGAAGTTTACAGTGAGTCTGAGTTAGTAATCCCAAACAGAGCACTTGATCTATGGTAAAAGCTAGAAGGGAAAAGCCCTAGTTTTGCAGCTTGCAAGGTGTCATTAATAAGTCAACCCACAAAGAAAATACCAGAAACAGTGGGGGTTTTTTAAATAAATAATACGGTTTTGTAAGTATTTTTTCATCCAGCAAGTAATTATCACACCTCCTGGTATTTGTTAAGTTATAACTCAGTGAAAAAATAAAATCTGTGTTTCTGCTCTGAATTCTGGCTTGATACCAATCCTCAATCTTTAGCCAAAATTTGCTGAGGCATTGTCTGACACAGAAAATGGACTCTGAGCTCTAACACAAAACCTAATTACAGGAGGTACTGCAAGGCAGGGCAAGAGACGATGCCTGTAGTGCTGAAGAAGACAGGGTGTGGTACCCATTCTTCTCCAGAAAAAAACCCCCAGATATCAGTAACACTACCTGAGATGCAGAACATGCACACAGACACAGGCATGCTCCAGTACTGAAAATCACAAGCTGCCTTTTCACCTCTTCGCTCAGAACCCAAATGCCTGCAGCAGTGTCAACAAATCCCATAAAAACTAGAAATAACACTCCAGTTCCCAGTGTGAGGAAGCTGCGGTGTGTGCTTGCACACACAGGGGTAAGTGTGAGGACTGGGCAAGTAGGAAAGAAGTCAAATTGATTCTTCACAACACAATCTTTAGACAGCCTGTCCATCTATTCCCCAGGACCTGCCTTCTTGTGTCTCGGCAGTGACGGTGGCTGGTTGGTCATTGCAGCAATGCCCATCTAGGGTCAGCAGGGTATTGTGGGGGACTTATGTCTCTGTAGGCATTAAGACTGGCATCATGACTGCATTCCCCAGATGCCTTTCCCTGCTTAGGTTTTGCGGAGCTGCACTTTGCTGACAGTTTTGCCCTGAGGGTGTGTCTTCACCCATATGGGAAGTTTGCCATAGGCTGTACGAAACAGTATAGGAATGACAGAGGCTGGCAAAGGCAGACTAACAGCATGGCTCTGAAACAGGTTGGAGGGAAAGTGCAGCAAAATGCACTTTTGTATAGGAATGGCTTAAAAGTGAAGGCTCGGTCTGCCGTGGCAGTAGTGAGAATGGTCAGTGGCTGCGTTCAGCAAAATACCATTATCCATGCATGGACCACAGGCTGCAGCAAGAGTGAACACACGTACCTGCTCTCAGTGTTTAGCTTTTGCCACAACTGTGTAAGTGACACAGAGTAAACATTAATACATTAGTGTCAGAGAGATCTTCCTTCTCCAGCAGCTGCAGGGATTTGTCTACAGGTTTGTCAGAGAGGTGGTATAGGCTGTAAAGTATCTCTGCTCATTGTTTGTCAAGCCCTGTTTCTCACTTGGGACATGGTTTGACATTATAGAGTAGTGGGTAGGACTTGTTCCTTTGTAAGTTTGTCTCCCTGCGGTGCTCTGTCTGTATCTGCCCAGGACCTCCTGCCCACAGTTTGATATTCCTGCTGGATTGTGTGGACACTACTGCAGCTGAGAAGTGTCTGTGTGCTTCCTGTCAGGGACTGTTCTCTACACAATGAAATGGTGATAACTAAATGTACCAAGGCTAACAAGTCTTTTCCTTCCCTTAGATATATACCTTCTATATCTCCTACGATCACCTGCGTCAGACTATGCTGCAGAAGTGCACCATCCAATTGCTCCTATCACTGCATCCTACCATCTCTCTCTGCCACTCAACTACTTCTCACTGCATGTCTGAGACCTGCTCATTCTATGAGCAGCATCACGTAATCCTCACACATCAGCATGCAGCAGCCACCAGAGATCACGTATAGGCACTAAATGCATTTGTTAAGAGGAGAGTTCCCAGATGGAAATATTAAGGAGCCATTCCCCAAGGTTTGTACCTGATTGTGCACCATCCCTTCACTAAGATGGGAGTGATATTTCAAAGGAAATGGTGTCCTGTGGGCACTTCGAGTGAGGCCCCATGAACCAGCTGAACCAGTGTAAACTTATACAATCTTCTTGCTTCTTTTACTCTGCAGTACATATAGTAATAAATCCCTTATATAAGGATACCTGTGCTATCAGGGATGCAACACGAACTACGTTAGTTCTCGTTACCCAAGGACAGGCCGATCTGTTATTTACTGTTTCAGTTCTCACAGTATATTTGTGGGCCGGTGTTAAGGGTTCATCTGGCCACAAACAATTCATGCTATATCCTCCACAGCGTGGGATACACACTAGAAGACATGGTTAATACAGCGTCTCTCACCTGGCAGTAAGACAGAATTACCTTTCTTGCTTGTCCCAGCTGGCATGGGATCAGCTGGGTAATGAACACCTTAAATTTGCATTCTGTGGGGCATCAGTAAAGGAGGAACAACAGTTCACCTTAATGCAAAGTGAAAATCATAATATGTCAGCGAAGAGGAAAACTGTGAGGTTGCCCTCAGGAAACAAGGGTATATTTGTTACTCATTTAGGAACCAGCAGGATGAGACTTACAGATTTGAGAAATATCTGAGTAAAGTTCCTAGAGGAGAAGCAACTAATACACTTTCTGGTACACGTTCTAATTTTCCATCATTGGTTAGCGCAAGGTGGTAAGCTTATGGTGGTCATGACATGCTTTGTGTTAGTGATCAATATCTAATTAGGCAAAATGTTAATTTGTTACTGCCTGAAGCTTTAAGCCTCACTGTCAAGCACCAGCCCCATGTGCGTTACTGTTCTCTGTGACAAATCACTTGTGTTCTTGACCTAGCAGGGTTAACTCCTATCATGACAAAGCCATTAACTCAGTTTAACTTATTCTTCCTTTCTTTGTGTGAAAGGCTAAACTACAGCTGTCGCTTAGTCAAAATGTGATGCAGAGCGCACTGCTCAGGCTTATTCCAGCTGCTGCAAACCCTGCAGGAAATATGGACGGATGGCCTTGTCCTGTCAATGAACAAGATGCTTAATATATATTAAAAAAAGCCCTTTCTGGTGATCCATAACTGCTGCAGTTTCCTCCTGCAGCATGAGGAAGTTCCTGCCATCCCTCTCCCTTTGCTCCTGCTGGGGAATCCATTACTGGTAGCACAGCAGCACCTAGAGGCCCTGGGCCGGAGGTGGCAGCGTGGTGGGAAGCTGGGAGGGCCGGCCCTGCCCCGAGGAGTCTGCAGTGGGGGCACAGGGGGCTGAAGGGAGGCTGGAGGGGTCTCAGTGAGTACCCACAAAACTCTGGGGCTCAGGGAGACAGTGCAGTTTTCCTCCTGTCACAGGGGATTTGCGGATGAAACCAGAATGGACCCAACCTTTCTGCATCTCAGGACCATTCCTCCCTTCCATATTCAGACTCACCAGCTCTTACAGACCTACCAAAGCTGATTTCTAGGGGGGATCCTTCTGGTCATGCCTTCCCAGCAGGTGGGGAAGGGGAAAGGTCAGCCAGTTTGTACTTAGAGATGTGCCTCCTTAACTTGTTAAATCAGAAGCTCCCTATTGGAAACACCTCCAACCCCAGCCCACTTGTACCCTTTTCCCCATCTGTGTCCCCTGGAGCTTTTGCCTCATCCCCAGCATCTCTGCCTGCTCTGTTCTCTTGTGTGCCCCTGACACCAAGGCAACCCCGGGATCTTCAGGGCCAAGTTACCCTAGGAAAAAACCTGTCAACATCTCTGTCCCATGGAAGGTATCTCTGCATGGGAGAGATCACCACGTTATCACTGAATAATCCCTCTTGCTACAGGGCAGAGCTTTTTCTAAGTAAAGAAGTAAAGCTTTCTTCTTTTGGTGTATTTGTAGATCTTGATTTAATACAGTTAAAAAACTTCTATGAGGGTCAGGCATGTCATCTTATTCAGACTTGGTCAGGGAAGAAAGAATCTGGCATCGAGACTGACATGGTTAGTTGTTAGAAGAAGCTCCCCTCACTGTTCGCTGGAGCTCAGCTGTCTGCTTCTTCCAGCTGCTTTTCCAGACACATTTTTCTGAGAGATTAAACAGTTCTTTATGACTGATATTTTCCTCTCATGAAAGTACTTCTGTGTTCAAATTAAGTCACTTCTCTGCCTAACTTTAGCAGTTATATAAGCTAAGAAACAAATTTGTCCTCTACAGCCTTTTGTCATTGCTATGGATCTGAACCAGCTTTGGTATTTAAGCATTCAGGAGAAAATATGGATGCTAGAAATAGTGCAGTAATTTAATATAATGCTATACACAGAGGTAAAAACACTTCCTCCAATTAGTCTTAATTTCCTTATTAATATAGCCGTGAAGCTCAGCCTGGTTTTGGTGTCTGCCTTGGAGAGTCACTGGTTTTCACTCTGGGTTTAGGCGGGGAAGCTCTCAGCAAAGGGGAAGATGAGATCTGAGAGTCAAGTCCGTCCAACCCTTCAGAAGGGTCTTGGGCACATGACTGTAACTTAAGGTTGTAGTTAGTTTTTGATCAAGAAATAGGGTCTCAAACATTTGAAGAATGAGTTGAGATGGCTGTATGTCACCTGCTCTCCAATTAGACCTGTGCTACTTCTCTGCTGGTGGAAATGAGACAGGGATAAGTGGGAGAGAGAAAATTTGTCCATTTACTGGGAAAGCTGCTGAGTACATGGAAACCTCGCCCTGCCTCTGCCTGTCAGAGGGCCAGTGGTGGGTTCATCCTCTAATCCTGTGGGCTGAGCAGCTCCTGAGTTGCAGGGCTCCTGCAGTCAGGGCTATGGCAGAATCTGAGCTGATGGAAGGGCTTTGCATAGGGCAGATTGGCAATATTTCTGTAAATGGATACAAGCTAGAGCAGACTGGCTTGGCATGTGTAGATGTGCTTTTCCAACCCCTTCTATTGGTCTTATTTTAAGTGAGGCCTAATTCTAGCCTAGACAGAACAACATTAAGGACAGAAACATCCCTTTAAGACAGGGCATCAGTTCTATGCCACATCCTACTGCTGTTACATTGGTGTCTAGAAGGTGCAGTTTATTTTCATATTACCTTTATACAGGACCTTTGACAAATGCATAAGTATGTATCAGAAAACAGCTCTGGAATAAGACAGGCAAACAGGCAACAGAGACGTAACCAGTGAGAAAGAAGTCATTTTCACAAGTGAGATAAGTCCCTTGGTGCTGCCCTGTCACAGAGATATCTGGCTTCTCATGCATTCCTTTAACCAAGTTGCTTTCTTTCACCCTGTTTTTCTTTCCTTCACCTTCCATTACCCCCATGTTACACAAGCTGTGGTTATGCTTTATACAAAAGCTTTTATGCAACACAGGTATTGTGGAAACTTAGTATTTTCCCCATGCCCAGCCGCCATCAAGCTAGCAAGCTAATTCATCAAGCTCTCCCTGTACCCGGCAAGCTGAAAGGTCATGCCTTTAGATGTCTGTGCTCGTAATGGTGATTGTATTTTCACTTGCAGGTTGATAATGTGCTGGTCACCAACCTCAAATAAACAGGGAACATTTCTCGCTGCTGCAGCTGTTGCTGAATCATAGCCAATCTCCCTGGGTAGCCAGCCTCCCAATCTCCCTCTCTTGGCAGCTTCTCACCACCTCCACAAACAGCGTTTGGCCACAGAGGGACCTTGGATAGGTTGAAGGTGGTGGGGTCACAGTACTGAGGTGTGAGCACTGAAGAAGGTGGTGCAATTTCCCTCACTCTCATGGGATGAGCAGCAACATCATGCAGATCTACAAACTGCTTATTCCTCAGTCAAAATCTGATACTCCACCAGAAAGTAGTGTGTGGAGCGAAGCAGGAGAGCAGGACCAGCATAGTAATTAAAGCATGTCAGCAAACAGTTTCATTGTTGTTACTCATGAATAAGACTTTGCCAGAGAAATTCTTTGCAAGGTACAGGTAGGCCCAAGACTGTTGCCTGCTGTAATAGATCAGTTTGAGTGTGTGTGAGATCAAGGCTTCTGAAAATTGATAAGGGCAACTAGCCAGCTGGCATATGTCAGTGAAACTCCACAGAATTTGATAGTTGGTCAGCTACTGACCATAAGGCCAGCAGCCTACGTGTGCCACAGGGTGTGAGCTGCTGCAAAGTAGGGACTCTGCTAGGCTCTGCTCATCAGACTCTTCATGGAGTCTATTAATTGCTTAAAGAGCAGATGAGCTGTTTGAGCATTTCCTCAGGAAACACTGAAAGAAGCAGAGCAGAGTGTTTGGAGTGGAATTTCACAGGCACATCAGGGCAGCTGTGGAGGAGCAGCTGGTGAGCTGCAGGTGGGCAGGGAAATGGGAGGTGGTGGAATGGGCTCTGCCTGCACACACCACTTGACATTAATTATACCTATTGGAATTGTGTGTGCTCCTTCAAAACTTCTGTGGGAGATCAGGCACAGCAGTGCTTTAAATCTGAACTGTGGTAGAGATGCGTGTCTGGAGACTATGCTAACAAGAAAATCCACAAAGCATGTCGGTTTGTTTTCCAAACAATAGGCAATCTTGCTTGATTTTTCAGTAGGTATTAGGTCTGATGGTGATCTCCTTATTTGCAGTGAAAGGGGCACAAGTAATATCTGTCTTGCTCAATGTCGTGAACAGCAATTTAAGTCAGTGGAGTCAGTGTAGGCTGTGAGAGCCATTTCCCTTACTGCATTAATTCTTGTGTGCAATATTCCATTAAATGCAAGAAAATAGACATTGTCTGAGTGTTGCAAAGTCTCTCCTAAATGCAATTATTTCTTCTTGTCCTTTATTTATAAACCGAATCCATAGTAGAATGGTATGTGTAGCAAATCACTTAAGAATTGACAGTAACTAGTATCTTTTCAAACTCACAGATAAGAGTAATTTAGCCTCCAGAGAGGGATTTTCCAATCTAAAGGTGGAGGTTTGAAGTCAAAACCTTGCCTAAGGTCTCTCCTGTTATCTGTTTAAGAGCCAGGAATAAAAGTTGGATCTCCTGTATTCCAGCCCAACCCTGACACTGTGGGGCTACTCTCTAGTCTCTTATTCCTGCAAGCCGTTACTCTGCAATAAAGATGATAAATAGACTGGTAGAAGTGTTTAGCATTGAATATGTCTAGAGTTCATTCCAGCCTCTCTTGGCAGCAGAAACATTACTCTTTTATCAAAGATGGGGAAACTGGGACACAAGCTTTGTCCAAGATGTGGGCCTGTTAGGATCAGAGTCCTACGGCTCTGGACTGTGGCCCCAGCTCAGTCCTATGAGCTATGCTGTCTGTTGGTGTTAGCTACTGACAGTGAATTAAATAATAGCTTAGTGGAAGAGCAAAATTAAGCAGTACTGACAAGGCAGACAAGATGTGCTTTTCAATGAGATTTGAAAATGGAGACAGAGAGTTGATTAGGTTCATATCGCTGTGTGATCTAGAGACGCTAAAGAACCAGCTCTCCACAGCCTCACTGGTGGGAATATCGACCAGATGGAATTGCTGCTTCTGAAATGTAGTAACCCATTAGTACTGCCATGCTGTTTGGAGCGTATTATTTTGTCTTGGGAGGAAAGAAACAAGCCTTTCTTTCTCTGACTCTCAAAGTCTTAGGGAAACCTGTGTGCAAGAATGTGGTACTTAAATTTCCCTTGACTATTTTGTGAAGAAGATGGTGTCAGAGAAGCATGTGGAGACAGTGGGAGAAAGTTAATAGGGAACAACCCGACTATTATCAGAACAATGAACACATCCATATTGTGCAGCTACATCTACGTTGTGATGGGACAAATTGCATGAAAGATAATGCTTGAGTGTGCTGAGCCCCAGAGCGTGAGTTCTTCTTGACATATGCTGCATGTTGGCTGTGGTTCAGATGTGCTGAATGGAGAAGAGACCATGAGGCAAAAGCAAATGGCCTGTGCTGCCTCTTCAGGTCCTGTGGCTGAGTGATGCTGGGGCAGATCAACTACATTCAAGATCTCCCCTTGCAGACAACTCTAGGGAATGACAGATGACAACAACGGAGACTGATCTTGACAGTAGGCTGAGGACTGCAATGAACTAACAAGTGGTAGAGGCACGGCAAGAGAGAGTGCAACACCCACACACCAAACTCGCAGGGCCAAGAGGGAGGGCTGCAGATGCTGAAACATTTTGGAATAATAGATTTCCAAGAATGTCTATCTTTGCTATGATGCTCCATCTCCAATTACATTATTAATATTTTTGGGATGTGGAATCTATTTCCAGCTGACCGACAAAAAAGGCGTGTCACAAATTGGTGTGTCAGCCTGGTGAACTGAAGAGGAAAAAAAAAAATCAAGTCCCCATTTCTGAAAACTTTGGGATTTTTTGGTAAAAATAAATAAATAAATACATAAATCCCTACAGAAACAAATACAGCAAACAAGCTGCCTCTATAAGTAACTTCTTGCAACTGTATTCCCAAAAGGCAAGGGTATGCTCCTGAGACAATGTGGTGAGGGTCTGAACGAGGTGGAGAGGCTGATTTTATTCCTTGTTCTACAGAAGTTGTGAGGACACTGAAAGGAAGTGGGAGCTGCTGCTCTGTACTCACATCTGTATGTCTGTCAGTCCTGCCTGACATAATGGGGGACCTGGAGTCCAGGAGGATCATCTCATGGTGAATCCTCTGCAGTTTGTATTAGGAAGTACCTTTTTCTTCTCTGCTCCCCTTTATGAACTGTGCTGTCGCTCAGTCATTGCCCAGGCTCACAATAAGTGAGCTGAATAGAACTGCATTGCTTGTGGAGGTGTAGCTGCTCCTTTCCAACTGAAAAAGTGTGTTTTGTTGGAATGAGAGAGATTAGGGACTGTTTACAAACATCCCAGCTGCCAAGGTTTTGGAAAAGCTTTCAACAAGCTTCTCTGGTTGCAGGAAGGTCTGTCTGAAAGCACACAGCCTTCCTGGTGACCTGCTCTGCCTTTAGTGCTGTTGTAATCCTGTTTTCCCCATGATGATTAATCTGCAGAGAGCAGAAGGGCTCCTTGCTCTGCCTGCCCGCTGCCAGAGATGCTTGTGCTGACCAGGGGAGAAGCATGGGCTTTGGGAGACCTGGCAACGGCTCTGCTTGGGGGACCTTTGGTGTCCAAGGGGGATGCAGCATGTGGAGCTGGAGGCAGTCAGAATCCCAAAGGCTCTCTGTAAAATAAGCAGTATTTCTGGATGACTGGATATGGTGGTGAATTTATAGGGCTCTTGTGCTGCCTCAAATAGGAGAGGCAGAGGAGCAGGGCTGAGGGAGAAAAGATCAACCTTGATTAAACTGGCAGTTCTGCTAATGTCACTGTGGACACAGCCACTTTCCTTTTCTTTGCCAGAAGCAACTTAAATAATAAGATGCAGAGGGAGAAGGAGGGACTGTCAGTGCTGAGCTACTCACAAGGCTTTTGGCAGTATTTAGATGAGAAACTGGTGGGGTGATGGATGGCCATGATGCAAAGATACATAGTGATCAGCGCTCTGGAAGTGCAGGCAGATTAAGCAGGACCGTTTCTGACTAGTCTGAAGGTGACTCTACCAAGAGCCAGTTGTTAGATGCTAATCGTGGTGTGTTTCTTTTTCCCCACAGATAATATTTCTACTGAGCTCAGCTCTGCGTACAACAGTACTTGCAAATATGTTGACAGATGCTACTTTCTTACTTTGGCCTAGATCTGCACGCTGTGCTGCTCACTGGGCTCTAGGGTTCAGAGGCAGAGAAAAGCTTGTTTAGTCCTGATGAGAGCATGACAAGCCAAGATGCACTTCAAGCCTAGGCAGAGCTGAATGATCTGGTTGTCCTGCGCCTGTGCCTCTGGTTCTGCACCCAGTGCACCCACTGATTAGCCATTGTAAGGCTGGCTGAATGGCACTAATATCATACCATAGTTTGAAGATTAACTCAATTCTCAATCCCTAGAGGAGCCTTTTTTCCAATTTTTACCTTGCTTCTGGCAGTGCAGTCAAGAATGCTGTGTACAGCTCTGTCTAGGCACTTCTAGCCTCGTGACCTAGTGTAAACCAGTGTGAGACCAGTTGGTCTGCAATGCACTTGCAAGCTGTTGTGAGATGGGATACTCTTTGTTACTTTCACAGACACCAGTGAGGGCTGGAATGGAGAGGGATAATCGCCAGGTAAGGAATGTGCCCCATGGTGACTGTGCCCTGTACCTGTATCAGGAGCCTCCTCTATAGGAGGAGGATGATGTAGAAATAGTATCTGGACTGGCTGCTGTATTGTGTGCATTAACATCAACACGTGAGTCTGTACACTGAGAGTTCATCGGTGTTTTTAACTGTGGTTAAGGACAGTGGCCACCAAATCTTGTATTTCACATAGTAGCTCTTAAGTGCTATGTTTGACAGTGCTACTTGGATTTAAGCCTCATTCCATTCATGTCCATGAACAGATTCAGAGTGAGTGAAGTGTGTTTCTGGTTTTGGTGTGTATTGTATATCGTTAGCTGAGTTGGGCAGCTTTGAGAAAAATCATTCATATAAATACCCAGACATCATTATTTGGATCTGTATCTCCTGGTCATTATGAAGAGGTGATCTTTCGACATCTTTCAGAAGACCACGTCAAGTTATTTCCAAGGAAGTTTCTGCTTCGGAATAAGTATAAAGCTTTAGTTTTAATTTTGTAGGAGTTAAATTGCACATTAATAACATCTCCAACACTAGACTTCACATACAGAACATTACAGATATCTGTCTAGTGGTTCTAATTAGCCAGGGGCACTGTCTTTGCTGTCTGCTTCATCCAAGGACAAAAGTAATTCGTTAGGATGGCAAATTGCCTTCCACTCTTGCAAATTAGCATTAGAGCATTACTATAGAAATAATCCATGCTATCTGGATTATGGCAATGAAATTGCTATAAAGGAAAGCTCTTTTCTGAACTAATATTTAGAGAAGATGAGAGAGACAGATACACATGATAGGCATTACTAAATAGATTTCGGTATTTATTTTTCTGAAAGAGGTTCTTTTTCTCCTGAAAGGGTAAGGTACATCTATCTTGCAAGGAGTTTCCTTAGAGGGTTTAAATGAAGAGTGAAGCTTTAAGAACAAAGTGAAAATGGAAGAAGAAATATACTGCCATGGCAAGCTCAAAAATGAGGCATTTGGGGTTTCAGGGAGTTATCATTAATCCCCTCCAGCCCTGAGGGCATTCCTGTGTGACCATCTAAATGACACACATGCAACTGTCTGGCAGTTTGCCACATCTCTAGGTTTGATGGACTTTGCTCTGGGGATGGCTAAACCTCCAGCTGTTCACCGCAGCAGTTTGTTTTCCTCGGCAAAAGTGCTCAGATGTTTGTCTGACCTATCTGAATCCACAGAAGTAGACTATAAATTGTTTCAAATGTGTTTTTTTTAACACCTTTTCTTTACCTGAACCTGAAAACACTAGCAACCACCAAAACCTGACAGCCTGTCCTGCCTGAGCGCTGCTTTACCATTAGGATAGGATCAGCGGCTGTACCAGAGGTCTCTACAATTGCTGCTGTACTCGTGGCTTAAGAAAACATGTAATAAGGTGCACATTATTAATACAGAGGGGGAAAATCCAGGTGTGTGCCTATCTGTCTTGGTGACAAGAATGCAAAGCTCACATCTGCCCATAGCACAAAGCAGTCACTAGCTGGTTCCCTGGGGCAGTGCAGCTCCTGCAGTTCCGTGGCACAAGCGTATGCTTCAAATGGGTTAAAGGAGGCAAAGGGTGAGTCAGAAATAGACTCAAAGGGGAAAAGCGAACTCTTCAAAGTGAGCAGAAGCTCAGCGGTAGAGCTGAAGGTGTGATGGGGGAGTATCAGCCACAGGCTGGGGCTCGTGGCAGTGGCTTCTGGGAAGCTGGTGTGTTTCTGTGTGCATGGCTGAGCCATCAGGGCCTGAATCACCTCACTGCTTCACTTGGGGAATCTCTAAATCAAGAGATTTAGAGCACTGAAAAACAGTTTAATAATAACTGACTAAATACAAGCATCGATTTTGAAAATGCTGCACAAGTATAAAAGAGGAGGTACGTGATGGAGAACAGAGAACTAACTGCATGAACCACTTGTTTGGCTTTGTTTGGTGTTGAGTAAAAGATGAGAGAAAAGGATCTTCTAATTGCACCATGATTCTTAACAGTGTAAGGCACACTCAGACCACAAAATATATGTCAAAGCCTATGCAGCAGCACACTGATACAGGGATGGGCACTCACATAATATCTGATGCCTGCAGACAAAACATTTGTTTTTATTAAAAAAGTGAGCTGGAAGCATGGCTCGTGAGTGCAAACTGGGCTAGAGGACAGATATTTCCAAAGGTACTGCCAATCCCCTTACATGGACATGATTTGACTCCTGTGCATACTTGAGAGGGACCCATGACTCAACACGTAAATCTGAACTGAATCGCATTCACAGGTTTTGATTCATTATGACTCCTAAGCTGCAAAAATAAGAGCCCTTCAAAAAAAAGGTATTAAAAAAGAGACCAGGGGGTGTTTTTAAAACAACAACAAAGCAACCCCTCTGAAATAATAGGAGCAGCTGTACATATTTCTTAGCAGTGAAAGAACTGAAATGCAGGTATGTACTGACCCAGATAAATCTTAAGTTTCCCGTGTGTACAATTGAGACTGTAAATCTGGAGAAAGCTTGCTGCAGGAAGATGAAAGTTCCCTTGCGAGATGAGGACTTGGCTCTTCTTGCTCAAATACACACGTTTTCAAGATTATTTGCTCTGTGATGGACAGCTCTAAATCCAGGACTTTCAGTCTCTCAACCAAACTCCTGAACATATAAAATGCATGTGCAATAGACAGGATTCAGGGAAACTGAAACTGGTTGTATGTCTGCCAGAAAGAACAGCACATCTGCAAAAAGGAATAGTGATCTGGGCTGCTTAATGCACACACGGCGGGAACACGGTAATTTCAGAGTACCTGGAGTAGATGCAGCATGACCTGCACTTGCAGAACTAGGCCTGGAGCCACAGCAAATCTGTTCCCAAAATGTTTGGCTACTCAGTACACTGGAAAATATTAAACAGTTTTGATCTTCAGTTGTTTAGCTGACTAATATATGTGGGTTTGAGGCTAGGCATTAACAGCAGCACAAAGTTCAGTCTGGTAAATTGAGTAAAAACTGAAGCAGTTGTATGATGGGAAGATGTTGATGCCCTCCTGAGTGGTAGCTGATGCCTCTGACTGGTGTAGTCACACCCCAGGATAGACTGAAAGGCTACGGTTAGTCCTCTGTAGCAGGGTGGACCTCAACCTTGTGGTATTTTTGTGCTATTCATTTGGCCTCCATGCATGCAGGGCACTGAAAAGCTAGTTTTTAGTAATTTACTTTGAAGTTCAAACTTTGTTCTGAATTTCCATCCGATTGAGATTTTTAAAGCAAACACCTAAATGCAAATCAAAACTTTTGTATTTCATGTGGAACAAAATTTAGATGCAGAAGGAAACACTAAAAACCTCATCAACCAAACCATCAGTCTGGGCTCATCTGATAATTTGTCTCCTGCATCTCCATAGCTGGTATCCAGGCTGAAATTCATGGGTGCCAGTGTTTCCAGCTTTGAAGCAAGGCTTTGAGGAGGAGAGAGTGTAAAGGCTGCTGTCTGTGTGTCCCTGGGACAGAGCAGCGAAAGCAGAGCCCTAAGTGAATGTCTAAGGGAAAGCAACCAGGCTCAGACAAACTAAATCCCTGCATTTAATCTCTCCGCTGAGGGACAGCTTTGGAAAGGAGCCATTCCCTTCCCACTGAAGTGGGACCTGCTGCTGTGATTGATTTCACCCAGCGCAGGTGAGACCAGAATCAATGGTGTTACCTCTCCAGCATGGCAAGACCTCTGATTCCCTTCCCAGTGCTACCAGTAACACACAGACAGTGCTACATCATTTCTGAATGCCCACCACACCTGAAACTGGTGAGCTCAGTAAATTGCAAACAGGCCGGGCCAGGATATGGTCAGAAATTCAGGGTTAACTGCATTAACCTGGGTCACGCTTGAACACGCTAATACCACCCTTTCATAAGAGATGGAGGTTCTCAGGAGGATAAGGTCAGAAACTGACATTTTTGATTCTAGTTTTTACAACTTCTGCCTCTGACTAGACAGATGAAGTCCATTCCCTCACTTAAAAGTTAATAGTGTGATGGCAATACCAATTCAGCGGAGGAATGCTTGTCACTCAAACGGTATCACAGACTAATGCAGGCAACCAGGTGATTTCTAAAAAGCTGTAAAGTGGTTAGCGTTTGCGTGCGCAACCTTTCTTTTGCTGGGAAAGATTTCAGCTTTTCAGAAGTCTGAAAACACAGACAAAGACTAGAGGTGTGTGTAGCCAGTTAGGTCTCCTCCAGAGCGGGATGGTTGCTCATAAAATGAAAACACTCCAGACTGGCCTCCTCTAAGCCATCCTGCATTTCTTCTGTTATTTGTCGACTAATACAGGGCCAGCTGCCTAGTTAGTGAAACAGAAGCATTAAATCAGAGTAATCATAGAAAATGGAGGCTGAGAGGCCCCTTAAAGGTCACCTGGTCCAGCTGCTGCCCTGTGGCAGGTTCAGCTTTTCCTGCATTACTTCTCTCCATTTTGTCTAACCTGTTTTCCAAAATCATCAGTGATGGAGATTTCAGAATTACCCGCTATTAGGGTATTTTTGTTCAGTTAGTAGCTGAGGTTAATCTGAACATAGGACTGTTTTGGTTGGAAGA
>WEIS01091630.1:0-14968 GCA_013389965.1 Todus mexicanus
CGGTTCTGGTGCAGCCGTAGTAGTGGGAACAACCGTGGTGGCAGTGGTAGTTTCACTTTTATGTTGAGGGACAGTGGAGGCCATAGTGGGAGATGTTGGAGCCTGGGTTGCCACAGTGGTGGTTTCAGCTGGAGTAGATGTAGTCTGGTGACCTGTTGTTGGGGCATGTGTTGTCTTCACTGTAAATGCAGTTTCCGTCGGAGTAGTTGTGCTTTCTACGTCTCTCGGTGACATTGTGGGTCCCTCAGTGTTTTGTGCTTCTGTTTGTCGTTTTTCTGTTGTTGGCTTTATCTTGGTCTGTACTGTAAAGGCTGATGTCAGAGTAGTTGGTGTAGTGATTTCTACTGTAGTTGTTGGTGCTGTGGTTTCTATCTCAGAGCATGGTCTGTAGGCGCAGCAGGATATTCTGATTTCATAATTATAGCAGGACTTTGATTGTTGGTCCTTGTTGTTGCACATCAGTCCTGTGACGTGACTGCATTCCACCGTTTGGTTGAGGTCCTGGAGGGCTGTGTCCGGGTATTCTTTGGCTCGGCACTGGACTGCGTCCGGATTTCGGCACACGCTGTAGCCTCTAGCTCGGAGGTTTGCAAACGTTTCATCATCACCACCATCCTCGGTGTCTTCAGGCTGTGTGGAGTCATACCATTGTGACCACGTGCAGACCTTCTTCACGCAGACAGTTGTCACTGGCGGTGTGGTTGTCATTGCTGTCAGGAAATGGAAGAAATAGAAGTGTTATTAAAGTAGCCATTTTCCATACATTCCAATGTTGCATATGGCATTGTTTATGTTACTGCAGTGCTGTAGCTTTAAGGAACTTCCTTTGACAGTCTTTTCTAAGCTACGTTTTGATCTTGTGTCTGCATCATTTTTCTAGTGATATTTTGTGATGTTTACTAAAAAACCAATTGAACTTGTATATAGCTCATATGATATCCTTCCTGTGGAATGTCAATATGTTGGTTAAGGTCATCTCATGATTGCCACGGTTCAAGTAAGAAGAGGTTTTATTCTCCTTGCCCTTGTCTCTTTACTTATTTACATGTCACTTCGTAACCACACAGGCTTTAAAATGTTTTTACAGGCTAATGACTTTTCTACTTAATTTAATAATACAACATGTAATACATTTATAAATATAAAAATATATTTAACACATGTATTTTATATATAATGTATTGTATTATAGTGTATGCATATTAGCTTATATACAAAATATATGTATGATTACATAGGAATAAATATAATATAGGAGATATATATATTATTATATAGGAAACATATATTATTATATATTAAATATATCATGTAATAATCTACTTAGTTTAATAAGCTTTCTCTTCACATTCTTGGCATTGTGAAGAAAACCCACGTGGCATATATATTCCACTTTTTCACATGAATGTTACTTAATAGGAGACTTCAAGTTGAATATTTAGTTCTTGCTGTTGCATTTTCTGATTTTGCGGAAATACTTTGGACAGTTTCTCAGAATTACAGGGTCACTGTCATGAGTTCACTGCAGGAGTAGAAGGCAATTGTTGATCTGGTTATTAAATACAATTAGGAAAGGTTCCAAAGAAGTGGTTTAAATCATCTGAGCCTTCCCTCAAATGACATTTCTTATCTTCACTTTACACTAGTGTGGTCAGGAATTTTTCAAATGGCAGTAACTCTCTTCTGTGTTTTCAGAAGCTGGTCCAGAACTGCTGGTTTTCTTTGTGAGGAAATGAGATTCTCCAGGGTGCAATGATTAATAACCTCAATTATTTTTTTTTCCCCTGGGGAGACCGTGGGGAAGCAGTGGAGTCCAAGTTTGTAAGAAGTGCAATACACATCGGTTATGCTCGCCTTTAGCAACTGAAGCTGCCGGATGAATTGGTGGCTTCAGCAGAAGTCAAAACAGTTTCAACTAAAATGCTATGTCATTAACCGATGAAAAGGCCCTTCCTTTTGGGCAATTTTCAGTCCCTCTAGAGATATTTCTATTATTTTCAAGAGTTTTCATGCATACCTGCAGTTGTGGGCTGACTTGTGGAAAACGTAAACGGGGTTGTTGTTGAGATGCCGCATTTGAAGATATCTCTGTTTATTGTTCCGTTGACGTCGCAGATTGCACTGAAACACCAGCCCGTTCCATCGGTGGTGTTGTAGATGAGTTCCCCGTATTTATAGTTCTTCCCTTCATAAATGCAGTTGCATGCTGTAATTCAGAAGAGGTTTATTGTTAGGCATCTAGGTATCGTATTTAAATATAGGTAATATAATACAGATAATATCCAGTGTTTAATCTTCTTAATAATTCTTCTCAGCTGTCTTACCTTTATCATCAAACTTGCACTCTACACCTTCTGCTGTGCACTCGCTGAAATACAAAACACGGGGTTTAATTATCATCTAAGTTTATTAGTCATCTTTCAGCCAGATGCTAGCATCAAAAGACTAATGAGTTAATTTGTGTTTATCCCGTGAGTGTCCAGTTCATGTTGGCTTCTTTTTTTGCCATTGCTTTCCAAAATCTTTTTTTATATTAACCCCAAACTTATAAATAAGTTATAAATAAATTGCTAAATAGAAGCTAAATACTATGCAAAACTACAGGTAGATGTCTTAAGGAAGATTTTCCCTCTTTGCTGCTTATCACTTTCCTTGCCCTTTTTTGCAATCTTTTTGTACTAAAAAGCAGACTAAAAAGAGAAAGTCTAAATATTATAAGCAGTACAGGGATGTAATAAAATCCTTGGAAGTAGACCCCTATTTGATTTCTGTACTCCTGGAACAAGAATTTTCGTGCCATAGGAATGGGAAATAGAGAAACCCTGGTCAGAAAGGTCTTACTGTTCTTTTTATCTTTGTGCTGAGGATTTACAGCATAATCAGGAACAAATTGAACAGAACATAAAATCATGCTAAGAAATTCTTAATACTAATGTAGTAGGAAAACTGGTGTTAGATAACCAGGCGTTATTTCTACCCAGGCAGCAAAAACTAGTCCTGTCATGCAACAGGAACACGCAATTTCCCACCGCTCTCTTGATTGTTTCCCTTGTACCTGACTAGGCTGGCATGTTGAGTCTTACCATATGTTACATTCATCCCGCTTATATATCTTTCCATCTTCGTTATCGTAACAGTCACAGAGACTAACACACTTCATCTCATCCTCATGGAAATAGGGCTTGTCTGGTGGGCAGTTGGGGTAGCAGCCTGGAGAAAGGGAAAGGGCATAGACAACATGGAAAACGTGACAATGAGGGACCATCAGCCAAAGTTTTATGTGTACAGAAGGTGTTTGCAGGTGTTGTTTCTAACACTCATCGTTTTTACTACTTATTTTTTACCAGTAATTGTAGGAATAAATGCACAGTAGTAGCCTCAGCAGAGCCCAATCTCCAGGACTTAATCCTAGAGATGGTTTTAGCTCCAGTTTCCATACTCTGTCTCCATTCATCTGGATGCAATAACGTTAAAGAGAATTGAGTGGTGCAAATGCAGCTGATGGGAGAAATACACTCCATTAAAGACTATTAAAAATCTAATAAAATGTACCTATTTAAAGGTACTTGCAGCTCTATTTACCTTCTAAACCTGGCAAGTCATGGGGGCATTTTCCACTTGGGTTCCTACAGGTCTTCATACAAGGGGCTCCACAAGGCTTGTAGTGCCATTCACATTCCCCGTGTTGATTGTAGTAGTCACAGAACAGTGCTAAGGAGAAACAGAAATTTGGATGTTTTCAGAAAAAAAAAAAAGAACTTTTTTTGACTCATGTCTGTTCATCATATCCCTGCAGCGCTGCTTGAACAGTCTTGAAAGCTGTGAGTGAATAAGCGAAATGGTGTGACTGTCAAAACAGAAGTGGAAAGCCTACGTGGCAAAGTTATAATGCACACACGTCAGATACCCCAAGTGTGTGTTCACGGACATCAGCCAGGCACTGTACATTCAACCACGCCCTCAGAAGAAGCGTTTATGGTGTAAAACTCACGACAGATTGATGGGGTTCTCCAGGCTACGCAGACACCGACTTCGCTACATGCTTGAGCATAGGCAGCTACTGCTGTGCAGAAGCAATCACAGTCTCCACCGCTGTCGCAGGCACAGGCATCAGTCACACATGCTTGGTAATATTCTGCTGGCTCAACCTGGTATGAAAAAGAAATGCAATCATGTAAACATCCTGCCTTCTAAAGCCTTCCTTAGCTTTGCTTGGGTAATGTTCTTACAATTGTAGCAAAAAGGCCTACATCAATAATTTCCTTTTCTTCTGTTTCTGTACGCAGAGGGGATGCCAGATGATACACCCAAATGATATGTTGACAGATTTTAGGACACCCAGACTTGTGTCCTAGTGGAAGCTGACGTTCATGTTCCCAAGCAATATTAGGCAACTGCACTTGGAAATGAAGGTCTCTGCCAGTGGAAAGAGCTGAGGCAATAGGAAGAGCACAGAGGTGTTTGGTATGTACTTAGTGCCAGATAAAGGCTCTGATGGTGCTTCATTACTGTGTTATTATTTCACTGATCTCGTGTTCTGTACATAGAATGATTTGAGTTGGAAGGGATCTTAAAGTTCCAACCCCCCTGCCATGGGCAGGGACACCTCCCACTTAACCAGGTTGCTCAGAGCCCCGTCCAACCTGGTCTCGAACATATCCTGTGATGAAACATCTACAGTTTCCCTGGGCAAACCTGCTCCAGTGTCTCACCACCCTCAGAGTGAAGAATTTCGTCCTAATTTCTAATCTCCATCTCCCCTCTTTCAGTTTGAAGGCATCACCCCTTGTCCTATCACTATAAGCCCTTGAAAGAAGTCCCTTCCCAGCTTTCTTGTAGACCACTTCAGATACTGGAAGGCTGCAAAAGGTCTCCTCAGAGTCACCTTTTCTTCAGGCTGAACAACCCCAGCTCTCTCAGCCTGTCCTTGTAGGAGAGGAGTTCCAGACCTCATGGTATATGAGGATTTTAATTCAAGTCACATTAGAAGACAATACACAGTGATTATTAAATTCAATAATAGACAGATCTGGTCTTCACCCAGTAAACTTCTTCCCTGATAGTACCTGAGAGTGACAGGCAGCAAAGACGTTGCTGTTGATGATGCTACACTGCTTCTCTGACCAGGACTTGCGGTAAGGGTTGGTGGTACATGGGTCCTTTACGGTGAAAGCATCAGGACATGTAGAGGACACTTTCCAGCTGTTTCCAAACTCTAGGACTTGCTCAACCACAGACTGACTCCTTGTAGTAAAGTCGTTGATGCCGTTGCCATCATAATTTCCACAGAGACCACAGACCTGGCCCTGCAAAAGGAAGCAAGTAAAATAATAATGGATGTGAGAAAACTTAAAACAGCATCTGAGACTGAAAGAATACTTGAAATTCAACTCTTAGAATGGTGTCATTCCGTTCTGTCATTCCTGGACATCTTGATCCTTTGTTTCCTCAGCAGCAGAGCACAACCACTAAGGCTAGAAGGATGCTGCTGTTGATTTCTTCTAAATGTGAATAGTAAAAACATCTCTGTCATGCAACCTTCTGTCTTTGAGGTATGTCAATTCCCCAAAAGCAGTTGGCCAGCTCAAGTTCTGTCAGGCCAGATAGGCACTGAAAGCTGCCTTTAGTGCTCAGAACAGTAGCAGGATCATACCACAGCTTCCTGAAGCACTAGAGGAATGAAAACCAACATGGGATGTCCTGCAGGAATGCTAGGGATGTCAACTCTTTGGGATCTTGGAAGGTTCTCAACAAAATCCACACCCAGACCAAATCTGGACTTTAAATTGACATTTAACTGCTAGTCCCGCACCGTAAAATTGGGGCTGAGCTTGATGAAGATGCTGGTTTTCTTGTCCCACATGAGGATGAGTCCGCTTGTGGTCTCGATTACCAAGTACATGCCCATATAGCGGACTGTG
The DNA here is from genome assembly GCA_013389965.1 of Todus mexicanus. Taxonomy (NCBI): domain Eukaryota; kingdom Metazoa; phylum Chordata; class Aves; order Coraciiformes; family Todidae; genus Todus; species Todus mexicanus. The sequence continues at coordinate 5,922 of WEIS01091630.1, forward strand.
TACGGCACCTCATCGTTTGGTCCTCTCTTTACAACACTGACGTGCTCCTCACCAAGGATCAGCTCATAGCTCTGAAAGAGGAGGAAGAAGTGGTTAGAGATGAACTTGATAACTGTAGCTGTGCTCTTCAACGTGCTCCTCTGCTTTTAAGAGTAATAGTTTATACAATGAAAACAAATAATCCAAATCAAAACTAGATTGTTCAAATCTCAGGTTCCTGGAACTGGGGGAAAAAGGTATTTTAAATGGTGTAGGTCTAAAAAGGGTGTTCTGACAGTCACAGAGGAAATACCTTGCAGAAAATAAAATAATCTTCTGATGTCATAGGGTAACTTTCTGCTAGAGGCAGTTTCCGTGTAGATCTCTAGTTTGCCTGAGATTGGTGTAAATAGAGTGGGGAACGGGAAAAGATAGGAAGCTGGGAAGCTCTACCAAATATTTCACTTGAATCTGATTTAAGCTTAATGTACAAGTTGCATTGCTTTTTACAATAATTTTCTGACTTTCTTGAGGCACTTGATATCTGGGCTTCTCCTAAGCCCTGAACAGATACAGAACAAAACTGCTCTATATGCAAAACCTTCTTACCTCTAAGAAGACTTTGATAGACTTGGAGCAAGTTGTCCCAGTGTTGCCACAGGGAATATTTTCAGTGACAACCCTGAAGGTTCCATTGGTTGAGCCACTCTTGCCACAGTGGTCCTGGGTAAAGAATAACATTTGAAACATATATTTATTTTTGTAGACATGGTCAAGTTTACATCTCGCCAACTACTGCTGTTTCTCAGTACCTGGACTAGTGTGTATTCACAGTTTCCATTGAAGTTGAACTTCTTGTCATCAAAGGTGGTATAGTGACCATCTCCATAAACAGCACAAGTGCCCAGGCACTGATTCTTGGTGCATTCCCACTTCCTGTTCTTGCAGACGCTGGGAAATGAGATTAAAAGATTTTAGTAATAAAATTGCTTTGTGTAGACATACATATCCCAACAACTCAGTATTTGTTTGGCAGCTCATCCCTGGTAAATGTTATATTGATTCTGGAGTTAAAAGAAGCCTTTTATATTTTTCGTGTGAGGAATTAAAGCAAAGCTCTGTTCTGCTGCTCTGAATAAATCAACTGCAAACAGGATAATACTTCATGAATGCTGTTGGCCCAGAAGTCTCCTCCCGTTCTGTGCCTTGGCCATCTGCCTCCATCAGAAGGAAACCTGCTCATACCGTTTAATCCAAAGCTAAAAGCTCCATCAGCTGATGAAATGTGTGATCCCAACCTTTCTTACTACTGCACTATTTAAGGTCTTTGGAAAGGGAAAGGACAGAACCAGGAATGCTGCTGCCGGAGGAAATATTTACCAGGTGTTACAGTCAACGTTGATCTTTTCTCCTGGCTGATACATGGCTTCGTTGTGAATACACGGACATTGTTCCTCAGGAATGCAACCACCGTTCCCGTCTAACACAAGCCCAGCTGGGCACACGCAGCCAGATACACATTGTGTGCTATACTGGAAAAGTCAAGAGGAAGGTAAAAGTTCAGAATGAAATCATTGCAATAGAAAAGGAAAGATTAAATTCTCATAGAGTGTCTTTATAGGGTCTTATTGCTGCCTAGTTTTTATGGGAGAGGGCTACGAAGTACTTAATGGAACAAAAAGGAAGTTATTAGCCATTGGTTTAGTAGAATTTAAAAGAATTATTTCTCCTGGCCACTTTCTAGCCAGTCATTTTCTCCTAAAGAAATAAAACGTGGCAGAGCCCTGGATATTTTCACTACTACTTCCTGGTCCCTGCAGTGGCTGAAGAAAGGTGGTCGCTAATCTTCCGAATGGAATTAGATATTACTTTATTATACTTTCATCTAAGGGGTCTGTAGTTAATGCTTCATAACGTGGTTTTCGGGCTTCTCCTACAAGAACCAAGTATCTGTGTAGTCCACTGGGAGTAGATCAGATAGACCAATTCCTTCGGCACCAAGAGCACAGACAAAACCCGACAGCACCATTTCACCCAGCCACTTACACACTGCATATCCAGAGTCTGGCAACTCTTTTGGCATTCTGCTCCAGTTGTTCCTGCAGTGGTGTTTCTGCAGTCAAAGTGGACCATGGGAGATTGACAGGCTAGAGGAAGGAAAGAAGTGAAAGCAGTAAGAAATGGTGCATGGTTTCTCCCCACAGCTCTGGCCATTAAAACCATCTAGAAATTCTTTGGAAATTGCATATTCTGGTTAGTAAGGATTGCTGTCCCTCTTCTGCTACATAGATTGACTTCAGGACACTAAATTCCCAGAAGAAAAAACCCACAATATTTCAGACAAAATCTTTATGAAAAAGAGGTCTTAGCATTAATCTAACCCCATTCCTGCCTTTTGTAGTAACTGCTGCACAATAAATGAGAAATACTTCTATTATTTAAAAAAACATTAAGAAAAATGAATTCTATCAACTATTTCGGTCCAAAACCTGCCACAGAGATGAAGGTAAGTGGGAGATTATTTCTTTTTACCTGGAGTTGGATTGGGTGCTCCAATGCAATTCAATTGTCCCTGGATGCAATTGCTGTAAGAGAGGGGAAAAAACATATTTATTTTGTTCTCTCAAACCCGGTATTGAGACTGAAAGCAAATCCTCTCTTGTCAGGTTTCAGAATTTGTGAAGATATTCCAGAACGCTGTTTTGCAGTCTCAGGAAATAATTCCCCTCAAAAAAATACCACTACTAGTGCTGATTCCATATGACATCCATTATTGGTCAACAGAAAGAAATCATAGGCTGAAATGAGTATATGTCTGTGCTTGTTACTTTCTTTCTCATAAGGTCTCTCCTTGCTGGTGGTGTCATAATTTTACGCTTGAGAAATCATGGAATTAAATAGCAAATGCACTTAAATATAATTACTTTGTCAATCTGGAAATACCATAGAATCACAAAATCGTTGAGGTTAGAAAAGACCTTTAAGATCATTGAGTCCAACCATTCCCCCAGCACTGCCAGGGCACCACTACCCCATGTCCCTCAGCACTACATCTCCACGGCTTGGAAACCCCTCCAGGGATCAGGGGGACTCCACCCCTGCCCTGGGCAGCCTGGGCCAGGCCTGGGGAACCCTTGACAGCAGCGAAGAAATTGTTCCTCAGCTCCAGCCTAAACCTCCCCTGGTGCAACTTGAGGCCGTTTCCTCTTGTCCTATTCTCCTTTCTNGGAGATGGTGTAGCTGTAGCTCAGGGATTTGGGACATGAGGTCATGTATTTTGCTTGAGAGAGGAAAAGAGAACAGGTTTGTTAATTCCAGAGTGTAATTTCTGGTGGGGGGAAAAAAAAAAAGAAACCACAGGCAGTAGGAATAACACGTGAATAATACTGAACAGCTCTGTCTATGCTGCATCTTTCGTGTCAATGTATTACTGAATATTCCAGAGTTAGATCTGAAAAGCTGCTGTATGTGTGGAGGAAGTGATGGATGCAAAGAAAATACTCTCTCAAATGAAAATTTGGAAGGAAACTTCCATTTGGTGCTGCCATTCATTGCCAAGACTTCTAAACCCTTTGAAGTATGAGCCACAATGTCTCCTTGAATGTCTCCTATCCTGAAAACAGACTTACAGGATCAGTGGAACCCAGCATGAAGCTTCTGAGACCTTTCATTTGCAAGCATTCTGGTCAGTATTACTAGTGCTGTTATTCTAATATGTCACATTTTCTCTCCAATAACTTGTGGTACATAAAGCTGCAGTGAAATTCAACCCAGGAACAGGTGGAGGCACTTCCATAACCACATCTCATTCCCAAGTGAGCTGTGTCTCCTGTCTATTCAGATCCACTCTTGCTACCAATGGATTGATTCTAAAGGACCAGCAGAGAATCACTTCCAGGAGTGCACTTAACAAATTCCCGTGCTCAACGCTTACTAGATTTGTTTGGAAATCAACACAAAATAATCCCTAATGAGCAGTTTTTCTTGATGGGTGTTCTTAGGAAAAGGAATGGTTGAGAGTACTTACAGCAGACGTTGGTCCTCCATCCAGGCAGCTGGATTCCTTTAGCAGCACAAGCTCTCACATAGGAAGACAGGGCTGCACACAGACAGTCCTCACTGTTTTCACAGTTGCAGGTGTCAAACATGCAGTTCTAAGAGTACAGAGGAAAATAAAATCTCAGCACTGGTAATAGTGCCCCCCAAAATGAACATTATCTTTCTGGCCTTATGCACTAATCTGTCTTCAGATATGCTCGCTCACAGACAACACCAACACAACTTTATCACTTCCCAGTCTGTGGCCAAGTTTCCTGGCAGGGGAGAATGAAGGTAATGGAAATTCAGTCAATGTCTGCAGTTATTATTGGGAAACAATGGTCTTAAAGTCTGTTAGATTTTTAACAGCTTCGTGTTCCTCTGAACCATGTTTAGGAATGTGCTGCTTAGTACCGTGCAAAGCTCTGTTGACAGTACACAGCCTAGACTTGTCATCCCACCAGTGTCCATGCTGGATGATTTACAGTGAGAAGGAAGATTGGCAACACATTGATAGGGTCATGGAATGGTTTGGGTCAGAAGGGACCTTAAAAATCATCCAGTTCCAAGTGCCCTGCCATGGGCATGGACAACCCCCACTAAACCAGGTTGCTCAAAGCCCCGTCCAACCTGGCCTTGAACACATCCGGTGATGGAGCATCCACAACCTGTCCAGCCATCCTTTTCCAGTACCTCACCACATTGATAGCAGAATAATGATAATTAGCTAATGGCCTTTCTGTGCCAAGTAGCTACGAATGAGATATGAGGCTGATGAGACAACAATTCACGGATTTTCAAACAAACATCTGACATCTCTTTATATATGTTTCCTGCTTTATGTGTACATCAAATTGGGAGTAAAGAGCTCCCTCTTCATTTGCAAGCAACCCAGGATCTTGAAGCCAAGACTAGCAATTGAAATAAGGTAACGTTACAACACAAACAGAAACACACGTTGAAAGAAGGAAGTGCTGCAGAACAGAAAAGAAAATCCAGACCTTGCGTAAGATGTGCCTGGAACAGCCCTTTCCTGGTAACTAGTTGCAAAGATCCTATTTCTACAGTTTCTCAAGGGAAAAGCAGCCCAACAAATTACCGTGTGGTAAACAGAGGGATTCACTGCATAGTGACAGCCAGCGAAAGGTCCTTCGCTGTCCGTGAGCAGTCCGCACCAGTGCTGAGCGTATTTTTCTGTGAAGAGAACAAACAACGCCAACGCACATCACTCGCTGTATTTTTTTAGTCAGAAAAACCACGCTTCCCTGGTCTGTGAAGTCAGTTCTGAAATTATACCAAACCTCTCCTTCTCCTGTCTTTTGTTTTTGTTTTTTTTTTCCACTCAGCTTGTGGGCTAAAGTTCCTAAAACAAATGAAGAGGACTTGCTGAATAAAGGATTTTGAGATCCTCCTGCAATCTGCTCCTCTGATACCATATTATCAGCTTGGACATCTTCTCTGTTTTCCATGACCATAAGATTTCCTTCTGTTATGTTTCTATGACCCTTCCTTTTTCTTTGTCACTTATCCCTAGTGCTTTCACTTGCAATATTGGTTTCTGATTACAGATGCATGATTTTACAAAGTGTATAGGTCTTTATTCCTTTATCTTTGCTTTCCAACATATATGTTTTCCTCAGGGATGAGCAAAAAATACCCAGAAATGATTCCAAGCAGCACTCACCATTATCAATGCTGAGGGCACAAGGGTTCTCAAAACTGCGCTGGATGTTGGGGCATGAAGCCTGAGTTTTCCACGTGTTAGCAAACGCTGTTGCTGTTCCTTCAATTATTCCACTTATGGCCTTGAAGTCGTCAGTTTGGATATTATTGAAATTTCCACAGAGACCTGTCGAAAAGCAGTGAAAAGTTTATCTTGCTTATCCCAGACAAAAGACATCAAAACAAGATGTTCTTGTCTTTCGTTCACTTACCACAGGTCTGATCTTTGAAAGCAGGATCCAGGCGCACAAACACTTGCATGATTGGTGTGATTTGGACTTCCATGTGGACACCAAAGTTTGTCTGCATGATGATGAAGAACGTCGAAGGTCTGAACACGGTGACATTAGCTATAGATGAAAACCAGAATGTTCACTTTCTGAATGAGGTCAAATGCAAACAGAGTATTGTCATGTTGTTCTTCTTGAATTTCTATCACAATTGTTGCAAATTCTGAGGTGAATGAAAGCCGATCTTTATGAAGATGAATCAGAAATATAATTCAAAATTTGCAGTTCGGAATTTGCTTGTAGCTACCATGTTGTTAACTTTATTTGCTGTCACTTGTGTGACTTAAGAAACATCAAGGTGTGAACATGCAGGTTCCGAACAAAACACGGTCCTTTTGTCTTCCATAGTTTAAGAAAAGAAGCAGGTGTGGAGTTGAAGTTCTGAGATTATCGCTGACAGACTGGTAGAGAAAAAATTACCTGCTGAGATGGGCAGCTGGGTGTAGATGGAGTTCACAAACACACCACCATCAGATTTCACCTCGATGAGCTGGAAGAGGAACAAGAGGCAGCTGTGTGAAGGATAACTATAGTCCAAAGAGTAATAATAGTGATGATGCCAGTGTTATTAATTAAAAGGATATTAAATAATAAGGGTATGTCTTCATAATTTTGCCTCTTCCCTCTCTCCATTTTGTACACTTTCCTAATTTCCCCTTCCATAAAGGAATTATTTTTTCAGCTCCTTTGGAAATTACATCATCTTGGTTTCTTTGAACTGATGAATTACATCCCTTTCTCTTATACTTGCAGTGTTTTTTCCACCTAATTGGCAGAGATAACAGCTGGTTTTTCTGCTTTGTGAATACAATGTTTTCCTTAATGAACCTTCCACTGAGCCAGGTTTATGGTCGATCTGATTTTTGTAACAAAATCCATTTCTTTTCACTTGATGAAAAATAACACGTACTTATTCTACACGCTGACCATTTGAGAGAAAAATGCATTCCCTGACCGATTAATCCGCAGCTTCTTTGCCCCTCATATTATTAATAACCGTTTCCCTTGCTTATTTTGCATTCTTACCGTTTGTCCTTTGTTCATGTTGAGGGTCACTGTCTTCAAGCACGTCTCGGTGTCTGTCACGCCACATTTGCGCAGTTCTACCAGGATGGTGAATGTCTCATCAGTACAGTGCTGGAAAAGAAACAAAAGTCAATGGTAATTACAGAATTACAGGAGTTTTCCCTGTAAAAATTTCACTTAACGCTGAAAAAATATTTCTGTTTCTGGAGAAGATCCAGACTCTCCCAAATACCAGACCTTCTTTGGCCTAAAATTCAGGTTTGCCTTCGTTATGATTAGGGACAAGGAGAGAATCAGAATCTAGTTTTGCATTTTATTGACAATATCCATATTTGGAGTTTTATTCATGCCTACTTCTAATGTTTGACTCAATTCTGTTATATCTCTCATCTTCCTGTAGCTGCTATCATTGCTGGACAAAAATTTAAGATAAAACATTTTTTAGGAGAACAGTAACATAAAGCTTTTATTTTTTTTTCCACTGAAATTGCACAGATGAGGAAAAAGGAAAGCAAAGAACAAAGAGAAAAAAAACCCCGGAAGATTAAAACATTTCATTCACACATTAAATATTTTCACAGTCATTAAATATTTTGATTATAATTAACTTCTTCTATTTTGACTTACTTTAAAATCTGTTTTAAAATATTCAACACCCAAATGAAATTTATTGGTTGATTTGAACTGATTTTCTGTAGTTGAAATGCCAGAATTTCTGTATTTGAGCTCCCCAGAAATAAAATTGAAAAATATTAATCTTATCAATTCAAATACTTTTTTAGTCAGAACTGTTAGTGTGATTTTTCAGACTTAGACCATTTGGCCCAATACCATCTAATACGGTAACATGAAAATTATGCAACTGGGTGAGAAAGCTGCATCAACTACATTGAAGAACGTAGGCTAAGGAAGTCCTTAAAAAAGGCAAAGCTCTTCAGCAACTGCTACCATCACCGAATTGGGAGTTCCCCAGAAAACACCATATGCTGCTGCGTGATGTCCTAATATTAACTGAGAGTTGTCATTTGAATGGCAGCATAAATTCTAGTAAACATCTGGCTAAGCGAGAAGCAATCTCACATCTCATCTGGATGTCGAAAGAGGTAGGTTTCAAAATTGGAGAGCAAGTGGATAAGGCTTAAATCTATAAATGGATGAGGCTTTCTGACCTAGTAAGATCTGGTTCCTACCTTAGAAAGGACATAAGTGCAGTCTCCATGGTGATCGTAATTCTTTTTATCGTATGTGGAAATGTGTGAACCTCCCTCTACTGAACATGTTCCTGGGCACGACTTGTCTTGGCAGCTCCACTGGCCCCCGTCGCAGGTACTAGAAGAGTGAGGACAGAGTTAGCTGGAGTCAGTGACAGTGGTTCGGAGTGAAAAGAATTTCAGTGGTTTCAGGTTCAGCTCTTTTGCTGCTGTTTTCCCCTCAAACTGTAGTTCGACAGCCAGGAAATCTAGGTTTGAGACTTGCCAAAACATGGTGAACATGTGACTCGGGATTAGTAGGAACGACTCTCCAGCAACAGGTATCAGATGAGCAATTGCTTGGGTTTTGCAGCTAACATAAAGCATTACGCCACATTCAAATCTCTTCTGATTTGTTATATAAATGTAACCCTACATCTACTCCTGCTGCAGAGCATGTCTGTTCCCTAAGGTGCTGTGCTACTGGACAGGTACAGGATTCATAATTGAGAAATCAGGGTTGTGTTCTGTCATCCTGTGCTTTCTCCAGAGAAAATAAATATTTGCAAAAGCACAAATGACTGTAACTCCATTCCGCTTAGAGAAGTCCAAATGTTTGAACAAAATAAACAGAGAGGAAGCATTTTAATGGACTGGTGAGAAATCTAAACATAGTAAATCCTTGCTTTGATCTCCTCCAGTTAGAGCGCAGAGTTTGTTAAGACTGTTGCTAAATAAACCAAGGCATGTTCTTTAGGGATATTTTGGAACTGCAGCAGTCAGTTAAATACACATATCAATT
>WEIS01091632.1:265-31554 GCA_013389965.1 Todus mexicanus
TTGCTTTTCCTATTTCTTGGGCTTATTCATTGTGAAGGGGAGAAGAAAAGCTCTTGTGATACCATCTTTGCAGTCAGAGGACAGACCTGTCCCTTCCAGTGAGGTCCTGTAGCAGCTCTGTGCGGCCTCCTGGCCTTTGTCCTTTAATGAAATATCTCCTTTTGTCTTCAGTAAATCAGTCAGTTAGCACGTATGGGAGATCATGGTCCTCCTGTGAGGAAGGATTACTATTAGTTCGAAGGATGCACTTCTGAACAGACAGGGTTTTTTTGGTTTCTTAGCTGCCCTTTCACAATGGAAGCGCAATCTTACTGATAAATCTGAGAGGTTTATGTCTGGGGCGAGGAGAGAGTGTGTCTGGGGGGAGGCGGGGGGGTGGGTTCTTTTTGCTTGAAAACCCTGATTAAGCTCATCACTGGCTGAATATAAATGCTAATATATAGAGGGAACCAGCCAGGCAAATTGCACTTGGCTAATTTTACTTAATGAGAATGTCTGAATCTGCTCGGTCACTTCCTCGTTGAGTTCAAGTTCAGCTACTGAAGCAGACCCAGGAGCTTTTTAAAAAGATGGTCAGCTTATAATGATGTTCTCAAACTGTATTGCTTCTGTTTGCTGTGATGGCTGTCACACATCAGCTAAAATATATTTTTTCCTTATTTAATACAGTGCCAGGCAGTATTTCTGGCAAAAGATAAATGTGAAATTAGAATATCTGAAAACACTAATTTGACAATGGCTGTCATTAAATTGTAGATGTGTGGCAAGACCAGTCTTTCCATAGCCAAATGCCTGCGTGTGTAAAAGTAGAGAAGGTCTTTCAATAGTCTGAAAAGTATGTGAATCCAAAATCTGCAAAAATAAGTCAAATGAGCCTGTCAGTGGAGGTGCGTAAGTTTACACGCTTAAAGAAACAAAGACAAAAGAATATGTAATACCAGAGCTTGCCATAAGCCTTTCTGCCAGCTTTATGGAGTTGCCATCGTAAATCTGAATTTGAAAGTGGTTTTTTCCTCTGATCTTGCTGTAAGACAGACTTTCACAAGAAACAACATTTTCTGCACCATTGTTCGTGTCACAAGGCTGTGAAGAACAGTTTACTGAAGCATGTTTTATGGAAAATGGTGTTTAACAGCCTTTTCTAGAGAAAACCTCTGGGTTTGTGGCTGCATGTGGTTTCTGCTCGCTTCAGTGGACCTACTTGGTCTTTTTACCTGGGGAAGAATTTAGTTCCAAGTTTTACGCACTTGGGCTTATAAACTTTAACCTTTTTCAGTTCATTTCCAGCTCTTAGCTATTTCCAGGATGGCTTATAGACTGTCTTCCCGTTGTCCAGTGAGAGGTACCTTGAGTAGACTCTCTGAAGAAACAGAACCTGTTTGATGCCTGGATTTGCATACTAGGTAAACTTTGTCAATCCAAAAATAAAGAAGATAAAACATGTTGGGGCAGGGAGGGTAAGTGAATCATTTACATTCATCAAAGGTCATTTATTGGAGTAGGAGCAATTTTGCTTGGCTAGTTGGAAGTATTTGCTACATGTCCTTGTAAGCTCTGCTGGGGAGGAACGTGCACAGAATAGAGAGTGTGATAGACTCAAGGTATTTTATAGCACCTACTCTGCTGTTTAGCATTCAACTGAGTATGGGGGAAAAAACCTGTCAGGTTTTCAAAGACTGTAAATCTAATAATTTGTAATATAGCTTTCACAGTTATTTTTTACTTGCAATCTCTCGTAGTGCTTGGTAGTGCTGTGTTAACAGTTGCACTGGATGATCTGAAAGGTCTTTTCCAACCAAAACAAATCTATGGCTCTAGATGGGAAAAGGAAGGGTATTACCTATGCCTCTCAGTGTGAATTCTGAGCCCTTAAAAGCCAATCTGAAATTTTTCAGGAAGGAAAGATTCATCTTCTGAAATTCTAGATTCATGTAAGGGCAATTGATGTGTAATGTGGAAAGAGCACCTCCTGATGCTACTGTTGTTTAGAGTTGTGTGGGTTAAAATAGAATTTTAGATGGAAAAGTTGGTGAGCTGCTCATAACTAGTTCATCTATTCTCCCTTCCCATCTTGTTTAAGTAAATTGGTTCTACAAAAGCAGTAGAGTTTGCCAGTATTTTTTCTTTTTGGTGGCTGAACTATTACCCTTCACAGCAAGTCATGACTAACACTTCGTAATTGCTGTGAGAGGCTGGCACATCCCCTTGACACCAGAGTCGGCCAACTGCAACTCCCAGGGTTATCTGCCTTATCTGCAGAGCTTCGTCCAAAGTATTGTGAAGTCTCCCACAGGTTTGCCTTACGCTGAATTGGCAGCACCAGGAGCCCAGCCTTCAGCCTTTTGCAGTGGGAGGAGCTGCTGCCAAGAAAGGCTCGTCCAAGAATGTGGGTATGGTGAGAGTTTGCTCTGCAAGGAAAGGGAACTGTGGACTTGATTAAAAATTGTTTCAAAATATGAAACACACTCTTCTATTTCTTTGTCAAAAAGAAAGTGCTAAGACCCTAATTAGAAAAGAAATTTGAATTATGGAGAAATTTATCCCCATGATTGCCACCTTTCATCTCTGAATTTTAGACCTAGCCCCTCTGCTGTATTGATTTCCACTGTTGAAAAAGTATAAATAAATAAAAAAAGGAGATGACACTTCAACGTTTAAGTGAAATCACTTGGGAATGGTAAAATCAGGTCTTCTGATGAACTGACTCATTCAACAGTGTAGTATGAGAGGGTGAATCGAACACTTGTTTGCTTTTGCTTTACTGTCTGTGAACAGCATTGAGCGGAAGAGAGACCCAGCTTTGTTGCTTCCAAAATGATGTGCTTCCTCCACAAAGGAGCCTTTGGCCTACTGCGCTGTGCCTGTTCAGTTTCAGAGGATAAATACAGCCCACGGTTTCAGAGAATAAATAACTCTGTGACTTCCTAGTTGCAATTAAAAAAGTGTGACTGAAGACAGGTTTGGCAGCAGAGGATAAGCTGTTGCGGATGTGGATCAGCAGCAGAGGAGGTGGCTGCATTTAAGGATGTTAAAGAAGATCTTGTCCTAAGCAATAAGGTTTGAGCCAATTCTAGAGACTAGGACTGCTAATTATCTTTGTGTCCAGTTTCATGAAAGACAGAATCTTTTCCAAGAAGAATGTCAGACTTCTAGAGTAAGAAAATAAGAGCATATAAACTAGGTAGAGCAACCTTTGTGTTTTGTCTCTTTCCCCAAGTCTTTTCTGTATGTATTAACCTACAAAATCTCATCCTAGATTAGATGCGGGCTCTTGGAGATGTACACTCCTTTGTTCCTTTGGTAAAGCTCTAAGTCTCTTGTTGCCTCTGTAATACAAATAATAATAAGAGCATAATCAAGGTTGTATTTGTTTTGTGTTTTCTCTGAGCACTAGAGACTTACGGTAATTATAACACCATTAAATAGTAATGGAAAAAGATTTGAAAGTAGATGATGAGACTCCTGGAAGGTGATGAAAATCTTGCTCAGTTTTCTTCAGTGCTGCAGATGTTGTGTTCTGGTCTTTTTATGGCAAAATGAGAAACCTAAAATGATTTCCAAAATTTTTTATTTTTTATTTAGAAAAATGCTGGAGCATAGATCAACCTCGCTGTGCTAGGGATCAAGAGTGCTGTATAAAAGACAGGTTTATGAGGGAGAAAGTAAACAGGAATGAATTCAGTTAAAAAAGTCAGTTTTCTGTAATTTTGGAAACGCGTTGCGTCAGGCTGCATTTAGTAGTTATAGGTACTGCATTTAGTGCCCGGAGACAGAAATGTAACTATGAGGAAATCAGTTTTTCCATGTACCTCTCCCCATGGGATCTGATTGCTTTATAAATCTGTGCAGCCAGTGGTATGACTCTGTATCCGATTTTTTTGGAGTGTGCTGATGTGAAAACATTCGTATGACACAACTCTGTGACTCAGCCCTTTGGGTCATGAGCCAACGCTCAGTCCCAACAGCATGATTTGTGTAAGCCGGTGGAAGGTGGCATTTGTCTCCCATCTTCTTCCATAATGTGTGCGCAGTGTAAAGCTTGTGTTGCATGCTTGAAACTTTGTGTGAATGCAAGGGGTAAGCACACTACCCATGTAGAAGTCAGGTAATAAATTGGTTGTGCTAAGGCTTGAGGTGGCAGCATCTTACAGGGCCAGAGGTGTGTCTGTGTGTGTAGGTTCTGGACTTTGCACGTGAGATAAACCAGCTCCAAGGAGTCTTTCAGCAGCTGCAAGGCCATTGCCTTGCACTTTCTTTGGCATGGGTATGTTTTAAGAGGAAAATAAATATATAAACAGTTTAATAAATAGTTTAGTCTGTCTACTTTGTCTTGTGTGAGCAGCAAGGTCTCCACTAGGCCTTGATTATACAGTGTCTGTGTGGCTGTTGCAGTGTTTACAGCGTTCATTTGTGAGGGAGAAATGATGTACGTGACTCTGGTTAATGATCCTTTAACACACAGTGCTTCCAGTCCAAATTGGAAGAGGGCATCCAAAGAGAGGGACAGACTATGCATGATAAATACCTCTTCTACTGCATGATTAGAGTAGATTCACAACAAATGCGAAAAAAGCAATTTTGTTTTCCTTTAGCATTTCACTTTTCTGCTAGTGCCTTTCACAGAGGAAAAAAAGTTTTGTGTCAAAATCATTGTCATTTAAAGCCCTATAAATTTGAAAGCTCTTAGAAGGTTACAAAGGTGAATTAAAACACCCATTTTAATTGTTCCTTAAGCATATTATGTTTGAGTTTGGTTTATTCCTTGACTACCCTTTGTGTATAGTGAAGCATCCTGACAAAAGGTCAATGAACAGGATTTTTAAACTGATTTTAGGATAATCACATTCTGGCCTGTATCAGTTTTCAGGGTGTATTGCTTATCTTAACCTGAAGTGATGTGTTAATTTGACTTGGAAATAGAGTAAGATGTGGACGCAAAGTAAAAAAATTGACTGAATTAAATAAAATTGTAACTACAGGTCAGTAATTAAGCCATGCTGTTTTGCTCATTAAAATAAAAGGCTGTGCCGTTACCGCACGGGAATCTGCAGCAGATAATCAGTCCAGTTACCAAATCGTGTGCTCTCCAGTTTTGCCCGCGGGCTGGCAATGTCACAGGGACAAGCAGGGCATCGTCAGCCTCGGAAACAGCGCAGACCCAGCGTGGCGCTTCCCCAGCCCAGTTGTGATGCAGATGTTATACGCACAAGATCCTTCATGCGTTACAACATTTGTTTAGGTTCTCGGCATGCTGCAGTGGACTGACTGCTCCTAGATATTGTTATCTGTTATGTTCACAGAAAAGAACGTGCTTTATCTAGCAGCTTAATCCATAAGAATTCAAATAAATTCTACTCTTTGGACCCTTTGCTTTTCAGGTCTATAGTGTTCTCCACCCCTGCCTGCATTAACCCAGACAAATCCTGGTGAGATATCAATTACTTTATTACCTACACTCATTTTCTTTTGTTAAATAACTTCCTCTCAGCTGTCAAAACTGAGGTAGTCTTGTGTAGTTAACTATGAGATTGCTGGATTAAACTCTACTTTTCTCTCTTGCAAGCAGTAGTATGTGAAGCTAGATGGACATTTCAGGAGGTGTTGTAAGGATTCTGGGCTCCTGAACTCAGCTGGTGTCTCTGAATAGGCTTTTATCCCATGTGGTGCAGACAAAAATACTATAAGGTCACTGCCACACACTGTTCCACAATGAAGCTGTCCCAAAGTAACAAATCCATAGCTGAGGATAAACAGTTAGAGGAGAAGGATGTCCCATATTTAAGCCATAGTTAAGAAAGAATGAACTGGCAATGAGGTCCAGGAGGTTCAGAGAACAGTTTCCAGAGGGAAGTGTGGAAAATCTGTCCCTCAATTCAGCTACAGTTAGACTGGACTAAAAACTTCAAACCCAACTACAAATGTTCATTATATGGAGGAGTGGGATGATGGTGTGGGGGCATTGCAGCAGGTAGGGTGAAAGAGGCTGGTAATAGAGAGGGAATAGAGATTTTTCCTTTCAGAGATTATTCTTAAGACCTGCTTTGGTTTTGCCAAATGAAACCAAGATGCAGATATTTGATGCAGTCTTTAATAAGGGCTGACGTTTTGCTCATCTTGATGCTCGCTTTGGGAGGTGTGAATAACCAAAGATGAGCTGACATTCGCTTGTTAAGATTTCCTTCCTTTTTTGTGTGTTACAATTTTTAGTGTTTTCTAGCAATCCTTGAAGTTTCTATCCTAAGTAGCAGAAAATGTGAAGAGCCTGAGGTTTCCGAGCCATGTTTTGGGTAGCATGGTTACAGACAGGTTTCTGCCCTTTAAAACATAGTACAGGAGGTATGATCTAAAGAGGCAGAAATTAACAGTTAGAAGTCATTCATCAGCCAACGTCCTGTAGCACTGCTAGTGCCATATGCATACGCGGCAAAAGTGGAGTTGAGCCAAAGACCAGCTGAGTGTGTGGACAGCTTTGAATCCAAAGTCACGATGGGACCTGCTGGGATGTCTAGGAACCTCCCCCAGAACATTAATGAGAAATAGATGCCATCTGGAGGAATTTTCTTGCCAAGGGACTTGTACCATCTTTGTCTTCCAGTTCTCATCAATCACAAATGGTTTTTAAGAAAATTTGTATTTTACCTTCAGTCAGAGGATTTCTTCTTCTCAGCTATCAGGGACACTCTGACCTTTCATTTCACTCTTCTAGAAGACTTTGTATTTCTGATAAGACACGTTTGTTGCAATGGCTGCTCTGTGACTCTTCTCTTTCCTTTTTCTGCACTAGTACACTCCCTCTTTCATCAAGACTGACTCATCCACTCCTCCTTTCACCACTATTTTCTTCCCTCTTCTTTTACTGTAGGTGCAAGGAACAACTTCACCTTTAATGTTTTTAAAACTATGCAAATCTAGTACTTGGCATTGAAGTTTTTGCATCTACTTGTTTTTTTAAGAAGGCAAGCACTGTGATACTTAAGGCTGGAATTTTACTCACTCTTGTCATGGTTGTGTGGTGTGTACATGAATGGTTTTGAAAACAGTCAAATATAAATGAACAGTACATTCAATGCAGTAACCATCACAAGTTTTATTGATGTGGAATCTAGTTTGCATAGATTGCTGAGCTGGGAATTAACACGTGCGTTTCTATCTTTGAAAACATCCTTTCTTTTCACTTCAGGTGGAACGACTGGCAACTGGGGCAAAGTTGTCTTTCTAGAATTATAAAGTAGCTTTACAAGGTCTTGTCTTCAGGGGTGGTCAAGAATATAAGGAATTAGTAAAACACATACCTGAAATAAATAGCCTGGTGCCTGTGTAGTGATAGGAAGGAGAGAGTAAAAACAGTATTGGATTTAAAAAGCATTTTTAGGCCAGTAGTAAGGACATGTCTAACGCAGGTCTGGAGGGAAGTAAGATTAGACTGATCTTTTATTACCTAGCACTAAATCCATTTTGTCTCTAAAAGATAAAATCCTGCTGGTGGGCTCTAAAGAGGTTCTTCAGTTGGATTTACCCAGACTGCAGGATATGTGATCAATAGCCATTTGTTTATCATCCCTTGGATCTCTCCACCTTACTTAAGGACTTAAACTCTGCCAGCGTACTGAGCCAGCTTCTTAACTGCTTCCAGATCCCTAGGTCCGTAGTCTGCCAGCTTGTTTTATGCTGGGAAGGTCCCTGAAGGAGGAAGGAAATTCTCTTTCCCACCCCCTGCCCCAGACTGTGGCATGGCAGTAAAGTCACTTGATAACCAATAATCAAATCTCAAAACTTTTTTTCCCTTACAGGGTTCAGGATATGTGAGGAAATGGCCACAAAACAGTCATTTAGCCCAGGCATGCTCCTTCCCATGATTGCCTGGGCTGTATTACACACCCTCCCACTCCCATCTTCCCTTAGAGCAACAAAAAATGTAATTCTGCTGCTGGAAGTATCCTCTGAGCTGCAGGGCTGGAAAAACAGGATTTGCCCATGTTGGCAATTTAAGGGAAAGCCTCTTTAGCACCTTATAGCAGTTTAGCTGCAGCAAGGGTTTAAAGGACAGTGTGTGTACCCCAAGCTTGAGGCTCCATCAGCTCACTTCAGAGCGGGTGTTTTAAGCGTGTAGTCTTATAAATGAGTAATGTGAGCTTGGTCTGAGGGGAACATGTCCACACAGAGCTCTTGGACTGAACTGATCCCAACTCCAGAGGTTTTGTATGCTGTATTTAAACGCTCATACCACTGAACCCACTGAAGCAACATTCTTAAGTGAACTTTGGTTTAGGACTCAGTGCCATTCATAAGATGACTACAGAAGGCCTAAAAACCAGGCCTTTGCTACGGAAAAAAAAAAAGTTTTTATTTTATAAAAAGAGCATATAATGATTTGGGGCTGGTTGCGCTTGGCACTTATTACTTCGATATTTTTATTTTCTTGAGCACGTTTTCAATAGAAAATGTATAATTTCAAGCATTTCTTCAGAAACAACCTTCAGACATGACTTTGGACAAAGAACATCCCCTTTCTGATCAGCTCTGATCATGCTGAACTTGGAACATCATGGCCAAAAGCTTGGTGAAACGTCTTATGGTATGCTTAGCTTTTTTTAACCTTTATCTCAACAGTGCTAATTATAACCTTAAGCATTTAATTTATGTGAGTATATAAATATATCTTTTCTCAGAGTGAGCAAGAGCTTTGAAAACGCTTAGTGTCTTAATCATTCTTTTAACATGTAACTTGGTTCAATTTGAAGACTCTGCTAGAAGATTATTTTTTCATGGATAGGGTTGAGCCTTGGTTATTTTTGTAGTTGTATAACAAATAACTAAGTCATTTACTTATCTATTCAAAAGATGAGTTAAAGTTAAGTTTTTTCTCCCAACAATGAGCTGGAGTAGCTTTGATACGTTGTTCATATATCTTTTATTAGGTAAGGAAAGTTTGAATTACACAATATGCGGGGGAAAAAAAAGGGAGGGCAGGGAGCAAAAGAAAAAAGAAGGTAGCCCATACTTATGGGAGGAAGTCATTCAGCTGCTGAAAAAAAAAGAAAAGCATTCCTGTTGTTAGGAAAAAGAAACCAGTAATTTGTATTCTTACTAGTCACAAATAACACCAAAGGTAACTGTTAGAGATGATGCTATGATTTATCCTGTTGTGTGTTTATTACGCTTAAACACGTCGTTATTACCAGCTTTCCACCATCTCTTCTAATAAATTTGCATTTTAACAGGACAGAGTACTTAGAAAGTCAAGGGGTGAGCTGTATAGAAATAACACTTCGGCATCACTGTTTCACATAAGCAAACGAGGACTGACAGCTACTAAGTGCAGTCCGTGCTTTACTGAAGAAAAATATAGGCCATGGTAAACACAAAAATAAATTCCAGCCTGCAGGGCCTAATGAAAAAATAATCCTCTTGAGAGGCGAGATCATTGTGCACCACCACAAAACGGTTGCCATCTAGTCTCCTGGCAGTGCTGGAGCTGCTGGACTCTCTTTTGATCGCTCGGATTTACCTCCGTGTGTCTTGGATCAGGCTGCGTATTTCCTAGGTACTTCTTGGGAAACCTGATCTGCCCTATAATTGTGCTTAGCTCCGAGTATCAGCACTGTGCATAATTTAAGCAGGGCTACATAGTTCTCTTCTAATATACAGGGACAAGGGGACAGATTACAGTAATTTTTCCTGGTTGGCAAATGAAAGGCAAGGGAGGTGCAACTTCGCTAAATTTCTCCTCAGGTGGCCAGCAGCTGCTGTAAGGAGCAGTCATGTTTTCCTTCTCTTCCTGCTCCATGTTCCTACCCCCTCTAGTTTGTCAGAGTTAGAGGTGGGACTGCACAAGTTGGATCAGCTCACAAAATTCACCCAGGGTTGTGTAATTCTGAGATTACTTCTTTCCTTTAAGCAATAGAGGTGGTGTCAGGCAAAACCTTAGCTTTAACTTTCTTTCCAACGTCTCAGTATAAGAAGGAAATGTGAATGTATTTCTCAGTTAAGCAGAAAGATTATTGGCAAATTAACAGTACAAGACTTTAAATATATTCAAATATATTTAAACAGTAGATTAAATATCTTTTTTTTTGTTTAGAAGTTGAATGTTGAGTGTTTGTAAATCAGAAATGATACTTGTCTTCCCTGTCTGAAATCTCTGCTAGAGAGCCTCTTGAAAGTAGTTTAGCTTCTAAGTGCAGATTTCTATGCCCACCTGCAGAGATAGGATAAAATAGATGTTGAACAGCAGTGAACACTTGTAAAATTGTATCTCACGAATCACACTAAGATTTTTTTTTTTCTTTTTATTATGCACTTTCTTTTGCCTTTAGGTATCAGTGGCTTAGCTGTGATCTGAAAGCCTTTGGCATTTTTTAAAACGCTAGTTAAGAAATTGTATAAAAGCCACTGAGTTTCCTTCGTTGCCACAGCATCTGTAATTTAGCATGATAATTCTTCAGTATCAATTAGCAGTCCATACGAAATTGCTGTATGTGTTCAGGAACTGATTCAGAACTGCTGCAAGAGCTGTATTCAGAACTTCTGGGGTGTTCAAGCCCTTAGTAACATGACAGGCATTTTGTAGTACTTCTCTTTCTTTTGTGTTAGTTATAATAATAATGATGTCTGAGCAAATGTCAGAAGGAAGAGATCTCTTGAAGTCAGATTCCAGATGCTGAATTTTAATGTTTGCTCTGCAATCTCCAGCATAGTTAAAGCAAACAGGTTTTGTTATGTCATCAGTAACACGCTGCAATGCACAAACCATAACTGCAGGCAGTACTTACTGGGTTTATTTAGCTTGACAGAAACAGTAAACTGGACTTTATCATAAATACTAATTCATCTAAGTGGAAACTGCTGGAGGTAATCTATTTTGAATTGTATTTACCTTTCTGTGCAGTGGAAGGCATGCGTTTATTTAGAAATGTATTCCCCCCAAAAAATTAGATTCTTGGCATAATTGTCCCAAGGAAATGTTTTCTAAATCATACAGGTCCTTAAAAGTTGAAGTGAGAGCTCTAATGGTGTGGCAGATGGAGTCGAGAATACGAAGACAGAAAATGGGGAGGCTGCACCGGCCTGTCTCTCCTGATCCCACAGTCGAGAAACTCCTAGTAAGAGAGCTGAGATCATGAAATGTATGATTCTACGTGGGCCACTGTAACCTATCTGCTTCCACAGTTTGGTCACAGTGTTGTAGATTCTTTATTCACTAACTGAAAGCCACTAAAAATAAAATCCTTATTGGGCTTGAGGAAAGGCAACAGACAAGACAGAATCCGTTCCTTTTGCCAGGTTTTATTTCAACCTGAGATGCTACTCCAGATGGTAAGGAAGAAGAACATCCTGGCACAGCCTGACTTCCGTGGCGTAGCTGGCGGTGTCAGGCTCTTTGAAGAAAGAGATGCACTTCCTCCCTGAGGTGGGAGTCAGGGATATCTGGCACTGTGTGATTCTGCATCCAACGCAATTCCGTCACGCCAACCTGCAGGCTCTCTGTAGCACACAGGTAAGGATTTCGCATGATCTTACATCCCCCAGTGTAACAGCTCTGCCATATCGATGAGGGTTATAAAGCTGGCGTTCCATTCAGTAGAGCTCCTTATGGAGAACCGAACCTCTCGCTAAAAGATTTCTAAGTTTAAACAACTGAATTCAAGGCAAATGATTCAGGGAGTAGGATATTAAAAACTGTGTTAGTTAACAGTAATATATGAAAAGCAGAAACCAGAAATACTTGGCAGGTAGGTGGAGACACTTGTGTTGTGTGGCTTTTGTATCCCAGACCATGTAAAAGCCACATACAGTGTGTGCTTCTGAGATCAACTGTAAACATGATCTTCAGCTTTTAAAAGCATCTTCTGAGCCAGGAGACTATTTTTGACTTCTATATTTATTCTTTGCTTTTAAATCAAGATGTGCTAATTTGTGCTCCTTATCACATAATGTCATGACTTTTGCAACAGTCAGAGTGGATGGTCCCATGTTTCTGCACAACAGCTGAAGAAAATGTCAAGTACACAGAAAAGCGCTGCTCTCCTGGTGCAAATTAGCTTAGCACGTAAATGCTTAAATAAAGAACTTTGGCCCCATTACAGTAGAATTTAAGATAGTGGATTAACACTTCAGACTTCCAATTAATCACAATGTGTCTCATCCTCTTGATTGCAGCGGAGTAGGCTGTTGTAACTTAAACCAACAGCTGTCCAGTATTAACACTTGGCTGTCAGCACTGCTGCTTGTACTGCTGTCAGCCTTGGTGACAGCCTTGCAATTCGGAACGCTTCAGAAGTAGGCTTCAGAAATACTCAGAAACATCCTTACATGTGAACTATACTTTTATTGTGTGAATGCTTAAAAAAACCCCAAAGAAATTCTAAGAACTGAAAAATACTCTGTGCTGCTAATGCTACATTTTATCATTAAAAAAATAAAAGTACAGTGCTGATTACAGTTCCTTTCTTCTAGCACATGCACAAAGTGTTTCATATAAACTAACTGCAATTATCATCAAAATTGTACAGCTTTCCTGAAACGGGAATTCCAAAATTTGTTATGCACATACCAAATCTATTTTAAGCTGATACAAATTAAAATATTTGATCTCGCTATCAGAAACTGAACTCAGACATTCCCTCCAGAGAAAGACACAGTATGTCCCTTTCAAAAAGAACTATCCGAAGGCCACGTGCCACTGCTCCAGGCAGCTATCTCCCCTGACCTGCTGTGTTTTTGAAACTGTAACAGAGAAATTTATGTGATGGCAGAAGTGTACCAGTATGAGAGACAAAAAATGAGACAGAAATTTAATCTAAGATCTACAGACTCTAAACAAACTCTGTGTTACACGCTTTTGATTATTCATTAAAGGCACTCCCTTTTTCAATTCACACTACAGACAAACAGCAACGGACTGTAACATTGATTCTTCTACTTCTTCTGTCTATAACTGTGGAAAAATAAGAAAACTGAAGTCTAACTGACTTTGTTACATAGCATTGCTGGACTTTCACACTACAAGTATCATCAGTAGGGGTGGTAACGAGGCCCTTGGTTGTAGGAGTTGTATTGTCCATAGTGGGAGGAGTACGATTGTCCTTGTCTGTGCTGCTGGTAGTTGTTACCCCAACTTCTTTCTGGCCTCTGATTAGATCTATAGTCACCTTGCCAGTTGTATCTGTCCCCTCTGAAATGTCTACCATCTTGAAACCTGCAATGAAAACAAATGTCCACACAAATTGTGAGGTTTAAAAGAGATGAATGACAAGGAACTCTCTAGAAATTTAACAAGATGTAACAATTACTTCTCTGTTTTCATGACAAACAGCTACAGTGATCTGAGATAGTTCATTAATTTCTAAGTAGTACCCAACACCCTACTGGTAGGACAGTCTGTTTCCTAACCCAAAGTATTCACAGGCATCAACTGCTGGCATTTTGAGAAGAAACTCAAACAGGCCATATATCTAATGAACTTTGAGCATCAATACAGATAAAATGTAAAACCTCATTACTTTTCAGAGAAGACTATTTCTCTTAAACCCTTACCTATGAATGTACTTCTGTTAACAGAACAAATTTCCATCTTTCTTATGAAATGAATGATCATTTAACTATATATTTGTAAAAGTACCAAAATGCAAAAACAAAAAAAAGAAATTGGTACCGATCTCTGTTTCTTTGGTTGCCACCAGGTCTGTTTCTCCATTCTTCAATTATAGGAGGGGTATCTGCAGGACGTTTCAGGTATTCTTGGTATTCTTCATCATCCGATGTGAATCGGTGAGCAAACATCTTTTCATAATTCAGGGACATGTCAGCCAAGGAAGAAGTCATTCTGAAAACTTTAAGCATGAACACAATGAAAGCGGCTTGAGCAATGTAAGAAGACTTATTGTAATAGCTACCAAAATCCACAGAGGGCAAATGAAGGACAATGGCAAGTTACACTTGGACTAACAGCAGCTAGGTTTTGGGCAGGCAGTGTTCGTAACTGAGTCTTGGTGATCTAAGACTGTAAATAAGTCCCCTGAATAGGTTATCTCTGATGGAAAGCAATTCCAATTCCATGTGCATTTATTCACAGTAATTGTGTTATTATATTATGCTATATTATGTGATAATAACTTCATTCAGGGAAAGGACAGTACCTAAGAGGATGTTAAATGACCTCATAATATGCCTCTCTGATGGAATTTATGTTTAAGGCTTTATTTTCCTTATTTACCTGGCTATAATTTGCCATTAAGACATTGGTGCTATCTAGTATTGTCCATCAGTAGAAGTCTGGCCCTAATAGCAGATGCTGAGAAAGGCTCTGCGCCACCTGTTTTAGCAAGCCCTGGGTAATTTAGAACGCTAAAGAACATAAAAGCCTCTAGACTTCCAGATTAAGCTCTTCTGCTGTCTCCTGAAGATTTGCAGGCAAGACCAATATCCACCTTGCAAACTCGAGGAAAGAACAGAGGAGACAGGTTTCTTCTGGACCCTGACAGCTACAATACACACCTTCAGTGACCACGACCACCCCAGTTCTTCTCCAGAAGCAGCTGGAGCCCAAGGTAAGTGATGTTTATGGGTTCCAGAACACAATTCTCTCTCTGTACACAGAACTCCCCCTTCCTCAGCTCCATAAAGCTCAGTGTCTGGTCATGTCCGGAGCCCGTCCGGAGCCCACCCGTAATTTTCCCCCTCAGGCCACAGGGCCAACCTCGCTGCAGCAGGGGCAGGAGCTGCTCCTCCACAACGTCCTCCTCCTTTGCTGCCCTGAGCGAACCCCGTCAGCTGCTCCTCAGCCGCCTGCTCGGCGCTGGGGGCTCTGTCAGCCGGGGCAGGAGGCAACGGCCGGGGCCCTGTCCCCCCGCAGCCGGGGCGGCCCCGCTGCAGCTCTGGAGGTCCCCGTTCCTGCCCCGGGTCCCTGCCCCGCCACCCCCGGCCCTCCCCCCCCGCCCCCCCCCCCCCCCCCCCCCCGGCCCCGCCCCCNTCCCAATGCTCACCCTTTATGTATTTATAAACATTAATGAGGTCACCCCTCAGTCTGCTTTGCTCCAAGCTAAAGAGACCCAGCTCTCTCAGCCTTTCCCCATAAGGATGATGTTCCTCTCCTTTGTGATGACACGAAGTGCCTTTTGGCAGCTCAATAACTCTGCACACACCAAAATAACCCCATTTTGGCATCTGCTGCAGCACCGCGCAGATGCTCCCAGCTGGTGCTGCAGAGAGTGGCCACTCCTGCCACCTTCAATACACATGAAGTTGTGCATGGGTGTCAAAACTGCTCCCAAGCGAGGTCCTGTGCGTGCAAGTCGCTGGAGGCGGCCAGGGAGCCGAGCCTCCTCTGGGCACTTCTGCCACTTTGGGTGTTGTCACTAATTTATGAAGTGCCGCCACAGTTATTAACAGCTCCATTTGCAAGTTGGGGATGCGGTGTCGCCTCTCACCTCTGAACGACTGGTGGCATCGAGACCTTCCCGTAGCAGAAATGGCATTGGTGTCCCTGTTCCCCTCTTTGTCTTGTTCCCCCAACACTACATCTTTCCACGGCCGACTGTTTTCCACATCTGCTAAGCCAATGGTTTTTAAATGGTCTCTCGTGCTGCGTATATGAAATGGATTTTTTCTGTAGGACCCATTTAGAAAGCAATGGGTTTTTATAAGCTCTGCTACAGACTCTATTGCTCAGAGGCACTAGTAAAGCATAAAGGCTGATAATTGAGTACGTCGCTTGAAACAAAATACCCCAGCAACAGCAATAGTGGCATCCGATTGTCAAAAAATCCTAGATGAGAGTAAGTGCTCTTTGTTTGATATAAACAACAATAATTACAGTCCGCTTTCCTGCGTGACCTGTAGCAGGAGCATATTGTCACTTGTAGAATAGAAATTATGACCTCAATCCAAACAGCCTAATGCAAATATCTTAGCCTGGATAGCTAGTTCTAAACAAATTGTTATTGAGACTGAAAAATAGTATATTTTAGCTTAAGTTTTCCCCATATAATCCCTGTTTTACTGACTGCCCTTTTAAAATGGGCCGAAGTAAGTAGGATTTTATTTCTTCCCCAGACATGGTTCATTTTGACCACTGGATATTGCAGTTTCAGGTGTGTCTACAGAGGATTTAATGCATAAAATTAATGAGATTATCCTTAGTAAAAGGGAGATACTTTTTTTTTTAAGCTGTAGTCTGCTTTTTCATGGGTGACGTTTTTCATTAAAACACCAAGCTTAATTTAATATTAAACTTTTAATTATAGACTCAAGCCATCCATACATTTAAGCATGCATATAATCTAAGCAATAAATACATAAGTTCTGTTGAAGGGACGGGCCTCTCTTTAGTGCCATGAGCAGCGTGCTTCACAAATTACAGTTTTGCCAAGGTGCTCTCATCAGTGTGTTCCATATACAAAAACACTTGCAGGGAATGGCTGAATCAAAGTGGCACATAATTATAGACGTCATATGTATTTAGATATGATGCTTGTGCTTTGGATGTTTTTTCGTGCCATGTCTTTGTGTCTGCTATGGGTTATAACATCCAGGATCCAGGTGGCAACATCCTAAGGTTTCTCATAAATGTAACACTTAAGTTCAAACTGCTTGTAAAATAACCGAAGTGACTGGTGATTTTTAAAGGAAAAAAGGTACTAAAAAATGAATATTGTACCTGAATAAGATTTTCAACACCCACTAAAATGCTTACGTAGCACATACCTACATAGTAGGTGGCCAAGTACTTGCAAGGTCTAGCTGTAAGTGTTATCAAGACTGAGGACATGATAATCCACTCTTGCAATCTTTCTGCTCACTTCAAGGCTCTCCAGGTAATTAATGTGTTGTTTGGTATGAACACAATCTTGTAATCAGCATCTCTGAAGTCTATGGTAGTGTGATAAAGCCTCAAAGGGTTTGTGGGGTTTTTTTTCTGTGGATTTCATTATGTTAAATAACGTACTGTTAGATGAAGCCTTATCTTTTAAATTTTAAAGTTAGAGTTGTTCCTTTTAGTCTATCGGAAATTAATGGAGCTTTTGTGGAATGGATCTTCCTGACAGAACAAAGGACGATACACTGAAACGAGTGAAGTCTTGTCTGCCTTGAAACAATGGAAAGTGACAATTCTTTTTGCAATTATTTAGTCTTGATAACTCTTACTGTTCTGTCACAAGACTTTATATTCGATGTTTTACGTAACGTCTCCCCCTACCCAGCTTCCGGACTCGTGTTTTCATTATGCTCAACTTTCTTTTGAAAATTAATTTTTAGCCCATGTTATTGTGGACGTTTCTTGGGAAAAGAAGTAAGTCTGCAGTGCAGGATAACCAGCCTGTGCCAAGAAGCATAAAGAAAACATTGCTCAAGTTTTATTTATTTAAAATTATTTTAATTTTTTTTTCAATTTTCCATTTCTCTATGACTAGGTTCGTTGCTTTATCTCGGTAGAGGTTGACAGCTGTGACATTTTTAATGAAAAATCAGCATGTATCTCGGTAGTAGGAGAAAAGGAGAGCTACATGTTTTGTGCATTTCTATATCTTTAAGCAGGAGGGATCCTTTTACTTCAGTGTTAATCTCTACCCTGAGAAATCAGCTGAGGAACTAACATCCTTGGTAATGGGGGCCTGTCTGATCAAGGGAATATTTGTCTGTAAATGAATAAGTAGAGAAACCTACACAGGTTGTTACAGATCCTGCTGGGGTGTTTTAATAGCAGAATAATAGATCAGGTAATATTTTAGTGCAAATGTCTTTATCTTCAAAATGCTGATGTATTTTTTTTTCTTCGCTTGCTGAATCTACTTGGTGCTTTCCTGTCAGCCGACTCCCTCTCCCCCCTTTCTTTTTCCAGTGTCTCAGTTACAGTGTAACCGAAAGCCTGGTTTGTTTGTACAACGAAACTCGATTTGCCTGGATAATTTATTCTAGGAAATGGTGATGTCTGGCACTGCTGGAGAGGGCAAGACTTTGTGTTCTGGCTAACGGCAGGTACAAAGGGCATGCGTGGCAGCCGTGTTATTGATTACGCGCTGAAGGAAAGCTGCGTTTCTGTGGGCACAAGAGGCTGTAAGACCACCAGGGGACATCTCAGTAACTCATGACCACAGAGTACGTGCTAGATCATTCATCGCACTGAGATGGGTAATCAGAGAGACTCTTTAGCCAATCTGCAGAAATATTTGGAGTTGTGCTTTTTCTCTAAGATCTCCTGTGCTCAAAAAATCAGTCCTCATGATGAGGCATTATTCCTTTGGCTGAAAAGGATTATTGCCTAGATGAAGCTCACTTAAATAACAAGAAAGATGGAGATATAGCAGCTGTTACTGACAAATGCCTCTGAAGCCCATGCAATTATTCTGTCAGATCCCTCCCTTGCCTTTCCTATTATATTGCACAATATTCTTGAGCTTCAGACTGTCTTTCACACACCTCCATATGGTATTGTAAAGTGAAGTCCATAAAGGAACAGACTGCGCTGTTTCTACCAACTTCATTGAACTCAATACAAGAAATGTTTCCTTCCCGTGACAATGACCTTTAAATGTTAACTGCCTAAAAAAATAACATTGTCCTTTTATAAAAAAGGGGAAAACACAAGTCCTGGTTCTTGATTGTGTTATAGAGTAACCATGTGGTGCTGCGGGGCCCAATTCCTTTGCATTAAGCTTACTACAGTGTAACACTTGATTAGGAGGAATTTATTCCGACTTTATGCCAGTATTAAAGTCAGCCTTTAATTTTCCTAAGAGCTTTTTCTGTTACCGGTCTTTTAAAACTCACAGTCACATTAAATTATATTTCTAGTGTATTGTTCTTAAAATTAGTGCAGAGGTGGTGTTATCTGCCTTTCATTTATACATATCCATATACATATATACAAATTAAAAGTCACTTCATTCTAGCTGCCTTCTTTTGTTTTCACCTTTTAAGCTGACTAAGCCAGCTGTGCCCTTTGGGGTCTATAAGAATGAATCATTTTTATTATTTTTGCTCTCTTAGACAGTAATTACAGAGTAGTATGCTGTCTCTGGTTTTTAATATTATGGTGCCATTTTAGTCCATGGTGCAACACCATTAACTTCAACTGAGTTACACTTGAAATGAATTTGTCCCCAGGAAGCTTTCCCAAATGTTCAGTTCTTTCCTCATGATTACCCAGAGGAATGGCAAAGAAGAAGGCGAGACAGAGGGCCCTTTGATAGGAGGAATGTAGTTCAAAGCAAAGTCTTGTTTCTGCCATTCATGGTGCTCCATATGTTCCTCATTTGGGGTGGAGGTGGGTTAGACCCCGTGGAGGCACACATGCTGTGGCTGAAGGGCAGGCAGAAGTTTTTACGTAGCACATCTGGTACACAGGTTACATTCTTTCCCAGACGTAGGTACTGTAAAAATGGGGGGGGGGGGGGAGGAAGATAAAAATACGGAGGAGTATTCGGATACTTAAAGCGTACTTCTGTGAAACTGCTTTAAAGATGGAGAATGAAGTAGCCAAATGCTCAGGTATAAAACCCATCATAATCATCAAGCTGTCTAAACTCCAGCTCAGATGCTTTTCAGATGTCAAGTAATCCTGCAAGTGGGGATGTATGAATCAGTGCCTATTGTTAACATAGTTTCAAAACATAAAGGAGGTACTTGCAGAAGTTTCTAGGACTAGATTTTATTCATAGTCAGTTTTCTTTTATCGTTGGATATTTTATTTTATTTTCGTCTTTTGTCCATATCCAGTCTAAACCATTCAGATTTGCAGTATGGAAACACCAACTTCTAAGTTAGATACAAATGAGTAGTACCTAGCTGAGTTTAGCAGGGGAA
Organism: Todus mexicanus; assembly: GCA_013389965.1. Classification (NCBI taxonomy): domain Eukaryota; kingdom Metazoa; phylum Chordata; class Aves; order Coraciiformes; family Todidae; genus Todus; species Todus mexicanus. The sequence goes on from WEIS01091632.1 coordinate 20,069, forward strand.
TTCAGAGAATTTTGTCTTTGCTGTCAGGGAGCAGGGAGGGATGAGGAGCCAACAGCACTGCTGGTGGGTAGGGGGCCCATCCCGCAGCCCCAGGCAGGGCTGGCTGGGGACGACAGCTGAGAGCTATGAGGGCGAGACAAGTTCATGGGGGTGAGACAAGTTCATGCGGACAAGACAAGTCCAAGGCAAGTCAGAAACTCAGTCCATGGGTCACTGCCCAGATGCACAGGGTCCACGGCCAGGCAGAGCGTGGCCGCAGCACAGCTGGGTCTGAAGCCCGGCGCAGTCACAGCCATGCTGAGGGCCCAGGGCTGCACTTACATGAGCCCCCGTGCCCAGGCAGGGGAGTAGGGGAGGCCTTAGGGGAGCTGGTTGTGGCAATTAAGACCTGTCAGTGCATTCATGGCCCTGACATGCACATCTGGTAATAATTTCTGTTATGTTTAAATCAGAAACTCAGATCCTTGCAAAACCTGGGATCTAGCAGAAGGAAGTGGTTATGCCTTTTTAGCAAACGTCTAGTGTTTCTCCTGGGCTGGGGAGTTTATGCAGTTTGCACGTTGCACACCAATCAGTTGCCTTGGATACAAAGTCAAATATTCAACCTCTAAAAAGGATACCTAGGTCTCCTGTTTTACTCCTCAAGTCTTCCTTCTCTGGATGGTGACATTCCCCAGGCACTGGAGCACTGCCCTGAAGCTCCTTCTGTGGGATTCCAATGTCCTCTCTGAGGCCCAGGTTTGAAATTCGCCCTTGCTGCCAGCCCTGCAGAGAGATGTGCAGTGAAGCCCTGCTTACTCCTGGCCTCCTGCTTCTGTCAAAGCCACTGCAGACATGTAAGCTCATGTCCAGGTTCTGCTAAAGGCAGTGACATACAACAGTATTTCAGTGTTTTGTTCCCTCTTGAGGCTCAGGTCGGTGGAACTGGCCTAAGTAATGCTCACTCCAGTGATTCCAAATATGGCTCTCTCCAAATGGCTCTCTGCAGTTCCTCTGAATTTAAGGGCCATTAGAGAAAGCAAGGGTTGAAGCAGAGGCCAACTTAGTACTACTTCAAGTTTAGAGTGGCTTCTTAATCTGAAGTTTGGTTTTTTTAAATTGTAAACCCGAATTTTCCAGAGATACCAATCTGTATTAAAACCGTACTGTGCTGAAGTGAAATAAGGTATAAGTGAATTAGCTGAGCTGCAGAGAAGCCTGCAGGATTTTGCAAAGCTGGGCTGAGCAGTCTGCTCCTTGTTCTGTCATCATCTCACTGCTTCCATGCGCTCCTCTCAGCATCCCTGTGTTGCCCCTCATCCTACACAAAATGTGGAAACTCTTTGCGCAGAGACTATCTTTTCACTTTATGTTTGTGCTGTGCTGGGGCTGCCCTTTGTCTAGGGGGCTAGGTCACCACCGCTGCTAGTAATAACTGTCTCTCCTGTTACTAAATTAGGACCGGAGATCATTCTTTCCAGCAAACAAGGGTTCCTAATCTTTCAGGAGATTATGCTGTGGCTGCCTCCCCTCTGCCTCCCCTTCTGCCCTCGCAGAGACCTCTGCCACAGATGTCAAGGCACAGATCCTTGCCTGCCCCAGAGCTGCTGTAACTCCTTCTCCCTCTTTGCCCCAGGCTCCTGCAGCAGTTGCCTTTCCTGGAGCCTTTCCACAGTGCCGCAGTTCCCCTGGCCCTGCTCATCTTCCCAATTTCAGGTCTCTTCACCACTTTCTTGAGTTGTGATTGTTTCTTTCCCACCCCTGCACTGCCTGCAGGAGCTGTGCTACAGTGGCAACCAGCTGCTTAGTGTGCTGGTGCTCAGCCAAACGCTGCTTTCTAATGTTGGTTGGGAACCAGTGCCGAACATGCTGACTACTCAACAGTCTAGACCTAAAAAAATAGAGAGATATTATCTTGGAAAATGCTAAGTTCTGATAGAGCCTCTGATGGAGGCTCATTACAAACAAGCTCAGAAAATCTCACACATAAATGGACACCACAGTAATTTTTGGTGATACACTGGATGTGATTGTTTCACATTGTGCTGTGGTTGCTCATTTAAAGAATAATACACGGTTATTTTCTTGGTCTTAAATACTAGCGTGGGGGTATCACAAACTTCCCAAGTAAAAACTTTAATTAAAAAGCAAACGTTGATCTCCAAGCAGTAGCATCTGCAGCATATTGCAAGATAAGACTTCGCCAACCTGAGAAACTAAGCAAGAGTCTAATTAAATCAGGGAAAAAAATGATGAACTAGATATACATTTTATTTAAAGATGACACTTACATAAGATATCAAAGATCTCACGGTTGCTATCTGATGGGAAATGTTGCTGCCAGATCTCACAGACTATTTCCAGGAAGAGAAATCCTTGTTCCACTGGTTCCAAGTAATGTGATTTTGCCTTCAGTGGGCTCAGGACTTAGCTGCGGTTCTTCGTTTGACTCGGAAGTCATGTCAGTCCTGTCGAAAGCTGCAGATGATCCAGTAAAGCAGCAATGTGTCAGCGCAGTGTGAGGAAACGGCATCCTGTGAGTGCTGCCATCTTTCCAGTGAGGCACAAATACAAAGTCCTGACTATTTATGGTTATTAAAGGTCCCAACACACCTTTTGAAAAGTAAGGCTCTTAATCCCTGTGTGCTGGCCAAAATCTATTTTCAGTGATGCCACTCTGGCTATCAGCATTTCCTGCGTTGTTCCAGATGGAGATGGAGCTGGCCATTGCATCCTGTTCCAAACTGTGTGCTGTGCTCCTCTCTGGTTGGGAACAGCTGGTATTTTCCAGAAACAACTATGCTGCAGTGGTGTGTGAAGTGATCTCTATATATCCCTCACTGGTCTCACAGGAATGGAATGAGGATTAATCAATTATGACCAAATCATGATCCCAATGAAGTCAAAAGAAGGGCTTTTTCCATTGGCACCAGGGGGGCCAGAGTTGGCTTCTGTGCGGATATTTTTGTTTTGAGATACTTGCACATAAAAACAATTGAAAATACAAAGCATTACCTTGTTGAAGGTGTCTGTCTAGTGAAAATTCCTTTAGCTGTAGGGGGAAAAATGCATTTTAGAGGCTGTTTCCTTCAGACTCTAGTTACTTGTCACAACAATGTCACAACACATGAGGAAATTCCAGTTCGTTCAATGTGGCTTTAAGCATGTGGTGTTGGTTGGCTGGCATTTGTGGCTTTGCATATCCTGTGCATTCAAAACGCGCTTTGTTACGCTTTCAGGGCTGGCTCCTGCTCTTTTCCCAAAGCAGCTAGTGGTGTGGAATTGTATCTCAGAAGCCAAGTGCTTAAAACAACCTTAATTCAGCTTTAAGTATCGAAAGAAAGTTGAATACTGAGTAACAATAGCTGCAGGTTATTCTCTGACTAAATGTTAATTATCCTGGGCAAACAAACAGAGGATCTATAAAAGAACAACTCTGACTAGATTTCTAAGAGACTGCAAAATATCTCCTGCTTAGATCTTCTGTCACATGCCACTTACAACGTCACATTTCAAACTGTAAATCAGTTTACAAGTTGGACAAGTGATATCACTGAAAAACATTTTTGCAGGATCACCTAACTCTTCCGTGCAAATATAATAATATCACATCTCTCGTGCAAATATAGGGAAGAGTGGTCATGGACTATTTTGGGAAAAGCATACTCACCCGATGGACAGAGAGAGAATATTCAGTCGGCCACTGAGGAGCAGAGGAACAGTAATAAATATTATTAAAGACAGGGTGGAGATTACCCTATTCCTGTGGGAAAGCTATCAAATTAAACTTAGAAAAATGTTGGTGCGCTCACAACATAAATCATGTGTTCTTCCGCAAATGAAAAATAGAGGGTATGTGTCATCCATACTTTATAGTGTTGACTTAACTTTCTTGAGTATGTAGAAAAGGTTTTGATGTTTGTATTAATATTTCTCTATCAGGAGAGATTAATTTAAAACAAAACCTATGGCTGAAAAACTTAATGTGACCTTAATCCACAGGTGTGGCTGCTGCCTGCCATCCTTTTTGTACTTCTTCAAAACCCAGGTAAGCACTCTGGATCTAGCGAGTGCTCCTCTAGGTGCTTGAGCTTTAAACATGTCCCTAAATATCTGGGTTTGGGTTTTAGTATTTGCAAGTAACTAAAGACTTTGCTCTCATTTTTTAAAAAAATACAGATTTTATACACCCTCCAAGACCCACGAATTTTCCCCAGAAAAGTAGAGTCTGTGTTTACCACTAGATATGAGCACTTGTATAACTTCTGTTACCTAGAATGACACAAGATTGGATTTAAGAGTGTTGACAGTAAATACTTTCTGAGAAGCAAAATCTGGAGCTGAAAAAAATCTGGTGGTGTTTGTTTAACTGATTGGTAGTGTTTATGTATTTTGTCATCCAAGTATTGATGCAGAACAAAGTTATATTAGGTAGAATTAGGAATGCAGAAGTTCCCCTTGGGCTAGTTTTATCTAGGGAAGACATGCAGCCCAACCTGCCACCCAGTAGGTTCTTTTAAAATGCATTTCCTCATCAAAGTATTCCTGGCATCTTTGTTAGTGGGAGCTGTATTCTTGTTGCTCTTTTGTCGAATAACTATTTTTTACTTTTCCAGATTTTAATTATTAGCGTAGTAAAAAGAAAACAAATTCTGCATGATGTGTGGTCTTCTGGCTTCACTTTTAATATTGATTAATTATTGTAGTTTAGAAGGACCTAGAGATAAGGACTAGTACAAGTCAAGGTCTTTAACTTTATTTGAAAGTGGTATAAAGTCCAGTAAGATTTTGGGGGGGGGGAGGGGGGGGGGGTTGTTGGGGGGTTTTTTTTCTAATTCATTTTGGAATCTAAAAATATCAGCCTACTTCTAAGTGCGTCTTAATTGGTTTCCATAGGACAGTCTTCAGGGTGAAAATCTCAATAATTTTTTCAGAGAATGATGCAAAATATAGCTTTTGTGGTGACAAATAGTCTCCTTCACATGTAAAAGTTACCCCTATCTGTGAAGGACACTCATAGCTGAGCAATTCCAACTTCTTATCTCTGAGCTAGGTCTGGCTTTCCTGAACTCAAGGTATTTTCCACAATTGCAGGAGAGAAATCTTGTGCTGCAGTGCCACTCCTGTGCTTTAGTGAAAGCTTTGGGGTGCTCACCACTTTTATGAGCTTTAGTGAGAGCTTTGGGGTGCTCAGCACTACAGCTCAACCATCAAGTTTTGCAAAAAGGCTTGAAGTTGCATGTGGCTTCATTCCCACCTGGCACATTGTACTGCTCAGTCCCTTGTGAAATTTATCCAAGTGAGGGATCCAGATACCTCTGCCCACAAGGAAATGCACAAGCCTTTATCAAGCCACTGGGCATTCATGCAGATGAATCAGACCTCTGGTGTACCCAGGAAGATGTCTTCCCTTTCCAGTGAGGCAAGCAAGGAGCTGATTACGGGCCAAAGCTCACTGATGAATAAGTTTTAAAGAAACACAAAGAGTGAGGTATTTTGTACCAGTCTGAAGTGTGAATTTCTATGAGCGGCCAAGGCAACCAGTTCTGGAGAACTAAAATGCTCTGAAAAGTCTGGCCCCAGTCTCTCTTCCTCTGTCCTTTTTTATATGGGAATAGTGGGGGTTTTGGGAGAGTGAGGGTGGGGATGCAGTGGTGAGTAACCCTTCAGGCAGGGGGCTGGGGGCTGGAGACCTGCCTGCTGGCACATCTGGGGCCCTGGGAGAAGGAGGAGGCAGAGTGTCTTGGAGGAGGACAAGCTGCAAAAAGAGAAAACCACATTTCTCACCACAGCCCTGAGGAACATCCCACATCACCCTCTCATCCCTTCTCCTGGCTCCCACTGCTCTGCCATCCCTTCCTTCTGCTGTATCCATCCCTTGTCCCCACGTGTCCCTGATTACACTCTGAAATTGTACTCACCGCTGCAGAAAGTCAGGCATGGGGTAGGAAAATTCAGTTTTGCTTATGCCACTTGAGCTGGCTCTGATCTCAGGGGCAGGATTAGTTTTCCACATGATGCAGGCCCACAGCGGAGCTCCAGGCTTAGCAACAGCCCCTTAGCCCTGCAGCCCTGGGAGGCCAGACCCCCTCCCCGCTGCAGGAGCCTGGGGCATCTTCTCCACCTCCCCTCTTTGCTATCCCCCCAGTCCCTGAGGCAGAACAACCCCCTTGCCCAGCTCACCGACCCCCACCAACACCACAGAGCCCGACGCAGCCAGGATAGCGGAACGGGCTAATTAAAAAGGCAGCATTTAAAATGCCAGTCCGTGGTTGCTTGGAAATGTAATCCAACTTCGGTATTATTTTCGAGCTTAGATTTTTGAATCCAAAATTCCATGTGACGGAAGAGATGGGTATTTAAACAGATGTCTGCAATTTCTTTAAAAAATAGAGATTGAGTTACAGATGGTAGAAAGGGCCTGAGAATTCAAAACTCCCAAGCTACATGAAAATTTACATGTGAGCAAAATGATTTGCTGAAGTTAATGGTCATGCAGTTCTGCATGTTTGAAAATTAAGCTCCTTTCACCAAAAATATCTTTTGCCTTCCATATTATCTGCTTCTCTACTAGTAGCCTTGGCTGTGACCATCATCATCACAGCCAAGTCGCTATATGAGGGTCCTGCTTCTAACAGACAAGACATATATATAGTTCTTTCCTTCTCCTGTCTCTTGTACAATTTAGCCTGCCAGGACAAAAAATTTTGACATGTTTAAAAGAAAACTAATCTACCCCATCTGCATAACCTGTGCGTGATTGCTCTAACTTCCATTTTATAAATCACATATAAGTGGAATTTTGTGATGTAAGCCTGGAAGGAAACCAGAGCTGTACTCGCTGATGAAATAGAATTTTTATTTTTTTTTCTTTTGGGGATATAAAGAGAAAATTACCAAAATAAACTTTGAGTGAAAAAGCTGATAACTTCTAAAGTGACATATGAGATGCAAAGCACTGCATATTGGAAGGGAAAAACTGAGCACATTTGTTACAGTTTTCAGGAGTAATTCAGGATCCAGCTCATCAGCTGGGAGACTTGTGCATTGCTGTGAGGAGCTTTGTGAAGATTTCCACTCATGCATGTGTGCTCCAAAAGAAAACAACAAACAGTGTCAGGATGTATAGGAAACAAGTACCGAGACTCAAGTACAAGCTGTAAGGAGACCTTTACGTGCAGTGCTCCTCATCTACTCTGCAGAGTCCCAGTCAGTCCATGGCAAAACCAGTTCAAATTAGCATGATCTCAGAGAAGAGCAGCAAGACCCACTAGGTGTCTTGTGAAGAGTGACCGACCCTGTTTACTTTGCACTACAGTGGACATAATCAAAGTGTCTACATGAATGAAAACATTAAGCAGGAGAATTGGGAGTATTTGTTTTCTCTGTCTTACCTTGTAAGTACAAAGAAATAGGTCTGTTGAAGGGAACAAGGCTTACTCCATTTATGGGACCACCTTTACAAATGCTCAGGTTCAGTGCATGCTCCTGGATGTGTCCCAGACTGGATTTCTAGCAGACCAAAGTATGGAGGATGCCTAGAGGATCTCAGATAGTTTATTAATGCTGACAGATGCTCTCTGACTACACCGGTATTATTAGAAATCCATCCAGCCTCTTGCAATTTTCCAGCCTTCACCACTGTGCTGGGAACTGCCATTCAGGGCTGGGAGACCTGTGGTGGCTGGTAGGGTGTTATTCTGGTTTTGCTGGCTTTCTTTATGTGTCTATGTCTTTCCTCTCTAAAATCTTATTTAATATTACTTTTTTTGCTAGCTGTGTATTTGTCTTCATTGAGAAGACAGCATATACCACAGTGTGACGACGACAGCTCTTTGCATTTACATGAAAATCTGCTTTGAACTGGTATTTGCATATTTCATGGGACAACTTTTTGAAAGTGAAATAGAAACCACTTGTGTGGTTTCTCTTGCTGCACTTAGGAGCTTCCTGGCACTAGGTAATTATAAATATAAGAATAAATTGGAAAGAATAATGAGAGAATGTTCAACCTACTCTTTTAAAGATGATTGACAAAATGCTTTTAAACGGGCCTCTCCTTTTTAACTTTGAAAGACACAGAAAGTAGTCGTGCATGAATGTTCTGGGATTATTTCAGTTTATTTCTGGAGGACGCTGGAGAGGAAAACAGCTTTTACCTTAGGAATTGCATGTCTTGCTGGAGGACTCGTTGAAGGTCTCAGATGTTTATTGTGAGCTCTGACATTTTAATTGAAAGGACAGTAATGCTGATTTTTTATTTTTATTTTTTAAATAGATCCTTTCTCCAAATTGTTTTTTAAATACTGGATCCCGTAGGTTTTAACAACAAAAATCATAAATCAGAGCATTTTCAATAGCCTGACTTAAAATATTTTCTCAGTTGCTCATCTTTAAAATTTTATATCCAGTGATATTATAATTACATTGATTCTCCATTTTTCAGGGGATTTTGAAAACTAATTCTCTGTTTCAAATGTAAAAATAAAGAATTCCCCAAAGCTTTGTTTTGGTTAAACTCCTATATAACATTTAAAGCTTGAAAATGGTTGGTTATTTGTCAAAGAAAAAAAAAATAAAAAGAAAATGGCACAATTCTGTTGGGGTAAAAAAATGCAAATTTCATCAGTCTAATTGGAAAAAAAAGAGAAAATAATATTTAATATTTTATTTAACACTATCTGCCATGGGAAATAGGGAGAAGACTGTCTTGAAGTTGAAAAAGACTAAACAGCAGGTTTTCTGAAATAAAAGTATATCTGAAATAAAATAGAGTGGCAAAAGATGACAATAGCGAAAGCCAAACAAAAGGAACAGAAACAGTGAGAGAGAGGCAGAGCCAGGTGAGCTTTCTGCTCTTCAGAATGCAGCCAGGGTACATGCTCCTGATTGCTAGATCAGCTTTCTGAAAAGGATATTCGCCCTATATCTAGGAATCAAAAATTTATATCTTTAGGAGTCCCCTGGGAATAGGAGAAATTTCTCATCTAAAGAAATTACATCCGTTTACAAAATGTGGATATTTTTATTGCTCAGCTTGACTCGTACCGAGGGATCCTGCGCCTTCAGTATTTTGAGCCTCCCTAACTGTGCCACAGTAATAAGAGCACACTTGTGAATACTAAATGAGGGCTGAATTACCATCCTGTACACAGCCTGCACCGGAGCCAAATCGGAAGTAAAATATCATGTCACGTAGGAAAGCTTGATTAATTTTGATAGCATATTTATAGTTCTCATTTACAGAGAACTCAAAATACTCGAAGCAAATGGAAAACCAAATGATACTAAAATAATGTAAATCATTGGGAACTATACATGAGTTAGGTCTCTTTGTGATGGTGGAAGAGTTCAAGATGGAACCGCGTGTAGAGCCATCGCTTCATTCAATATTGAGGATGTTAAACAGTTTGCATGAAATCTGGGCCTCGCTCAACCCATGGGACTTTTACCATCGACTTAAATTGAGGACAGAACTTCATCCTCTTTTAGACAGTGATCAGAGGACAAGAACAGTGTGCCACACTTCAGAAAGAGGAATATCCCCGTCCATTTGGAAGAAGAGAGGGAATTTCAGATGAAGGGAGTGCACTTAGAAACCTGAATATGAGCAGAAAAATGGGTTAACTTGCTGTCTGCCAGACCAAGTGTCTGAGCCCTTGAGAAATGGGACCACAACTCTGTCTCTTCTTGAAGACAGTTCTGAAAAGAGCACAAATCAAATGGGAAGATCTTATGAACAAAAGCAATACACAAAATTTCACAGCCAATTATGTTTCCATAAGATGAAGGGGGTTTTGTAATTGGAGATGAAAATACCCTTTTGGATGCAAGATTGGAAGAGATTAAAACATTAGAAAATGCTAAGGCAACTGCAGTTCCCATTTCCAATTTTCATCTTATCATGACATATGTAGTAAGTGCATTACCTCATTTTGATCCAATTCCATTAGATATTTGTAAGTCACATACAGCACTAGTTCATAAAACACAGCTTTCGGATACTCAACAAAATGAGCTAATTAATCAGAAAGGACTAAAACAACTCCTCTCTGATGAACAGAGTATGTAATTTAACAAAATGAAGTTAACGGTGTAAAAACTGAGGTAAAATCAGATTTATGGTGGGAGTTTTTTTCCACAAGGTTGCTAGTCTCCTGTTTTTTTTCTCCTCAGAGAACACCACCCCTCGCTGTTTCCCCAAGAAGACAGGAATGGTCATATCAAAGCAATACTCAAGGCTGCAGCCCATCGTGAACACAAAAGACTTGTCACTTCTGCCATGACCGTCCTGGAGAAAATGGAACCTGACCTTCAGCTGGCAGAATGGGACATGGGAAGTCTTTAGACATCAGTGATTAGGTAAGGAGTTACGTCTCCTTCAACATCAACAGTTACCATCTGACCACAGTAAAAAGAGCAAGTATGTTGGGAGTGATATCGTCCCACAGCCTTTGGAAAGTGTCTATGTAATGCACTCTGCTTTTTTTTTTTCTTTTCTTCCCCCCACCCCGGGCATAGACTTTGAGTGTATGGGATTAAAATTCCATTTTGGTGCTCTGGACATCAGGAAATAGTTGTCTGTCAGAGTGGGAGACAGTTCATTGTCCGTAGCTGGAAGGTACTAGGTTGCTGGTTAAGTTTTCCCTCGAGGGTTCTCATGAGGTCCTCTAGTAATACCGGGGACAACCCCAGTTATGACACACAAAGCTAAGGCAAGCAAACATAAAACCTTTCCTGCAACTTCTAAACTTTCTTTGAAAAGGGATAAATCAACGTGAGATTCAAAAAAGAAGATAAAAATAAGCACTCTTTATGGCAAGGTATCAATTATAACTTTGTGTGGGAGAAGTTAAAATCCTCTCTTATCTGTGAATTGGGTGTCTTTTCCCCACAAAAGAATAACTGTGTGTGTAGCACAGTCCAACGAGTACTGGAACGAGCAGGTCCGTGGCTTTCCTGGGGATTTGCGCCCTGTGATTACCTCTCAGATGAGCCATAACAGCTCTGCCACACTACTGCAATTTTTCCTTCCGTGGAATGGAATCACCCCTCTCTATTTTCATGAAACCTGTATGAAACAAAGGCTTTGGGCCCATGTCTGGAACAGATTTGCAGGGGGGTGAGGAAGACCAGGAGAGGGTCAGCGCTGCTGCTGCAGTTTGCGCGGGGGGGTTGAGCAGAGGCGGGCGGCCGGGCCGAGCCCCCGTCAGGGCTGCGGTGCTGAGGCCGCCCATGGCCCAAAGGTGCCTGACCCTGCCCAGTGGCTGCAGAGCCCCTGGCGAGGGCAGGGCGGGCCCGCAGGACCCGGCAGAGCGCCCTTCATCGCCCTGGGGGAAGGATCCAAAGCCCGAAAAGCCGTGGGGAGGGCTCGATGGGGGGAGAATCGCCTGCTTGTGCTTCACTAGACAGCCCTCGGCGGTGCCATCGCCTCGGGCTCCGGAGGCAGCCCCGGGACGCGCCCTGGGGCCGGGGCTGTCGGCGGGACCCCCGGGGCCGGGCCAGCC
>WEIS01091632.1:31604-45968 GCA_013389965.1 Todus mexicanus
CGCCTCCGCCCCGGTGCCAGCCCCGCCGCAGGTGCGCCCGCCGAGCCCCCCGCCCCGGCAGCGCCCCCGAACCGGCCTTTGGCAACCGAACGGGTCCTTCTGTGATTCTCCGGCCGCTCGCAGCGGCGGCTGCCGCCAGAGCCACCGGCGGAGCGGGCGCGCAGCGGGGGCAGAACGCCCCCGGCGCGGTACCGGGGGCCAGATCCCCGCTGCAATAAGCGGGGAGGACCGGGGGTGTCGCGGCCCGGGGGAGGCTGGTGCGGGGCCGGGGTCCGGTCCCTGGCCGGGAGGCTGCGGGATGTGCGCCGGGCGGAGCGGCCAGTTCAGCGGCAGCTGCTTCGTGCTCGGGCTGAGCGGAGCTCTCGGCGGCTCCAGACACACGGGAAACTTGCCTCAACTGTGCCGCTTGCTCCCTAATTTGGGTAAATATGCCCCCCTTCCCTGTTGTGGTTTTGGTTTTTTTTAACATGCGAGAAGTCTCTGTGGCCTCTTGGAGAATTCGTCTTGATCTTTCCAAAAATCAGCCGTGCGTTTTTCTTATCCTCTAACTTTAAGGAGAGGACAAAAGCCAAATGCTGGCATTAGAGTAGTGTGTGAACGAGGTATCAGCAAACAGAGGTTAACGTTGTGCTTTTGGCTTGAACTATATATAGGTTTGAGATCCTCTCGACCAGAATGTCTTGGGGGATTCCAAACCCACACATTTAATTTGCTTTATTTTTATCCTATTATGTTCTCTTACACCTTTTCTCTTCCTTGCCTCTCCTCACCCCCCTGTGGTAAGGGACTGTTCCCCAGTCTCTGAGCTTCCTCATGCTGCCTCCAACTATGCAAACTCCCACTATAGATTTGTTTCTTATTGTACAAGTGATATCATTCGAGGCAATATGGGTAAATAATGAATTAAAATGTCGTGCATGTGTCTGAATTCGATACCCCAGAGGACTGAATAGAAGTACTGGGGCAGAGGGAGAAATAAGATCTAAGTGAGTATCTCCCTGTGTTTTACCTTAAGATTACAAGGGACTCGCCTGCTTCTTAAGATATAGCATTCCACTGGAAAATAAACCAGAAACTCCTTGCGGTTGGAGAAAGAAGCATCAAAACCTGGCTGGAGCAGTGCTGCCCCACTGAGTCCAGGGTGGTCAGAAACAGCCATCCAAGGGAAACTTCATTTCACCTGGGTGTCTCTAAAGGCGAATATTTTTGTTGTCGTCATTTTTAACCATTTCCATACTAGTAGATCAGTTTAGCTGGATAGTTTAGCTGTGGCTTGGAGAGACTTGAGGAAAGTCACAGTGGTCCCTCACCCCCTTCCATGAGTCAGTCGTAGCTCTGGGTTCAGCATGGTCCTGCTCTACCTCCAGAGCTCTTCAAGCTGCAATAGATTTGGAGGCTTCTGAGTGCTGTGATTGTGCTTGTGGCTGGGCTGCCACATACACTGTGTTGGGTCATGCAGACTTGTACAGGGATGAAGTACGTTCACCAGTCTAGTTCGATATCCTGATTTAATGTGTTTCACTTCAAGTCAGCTATTTCAGTCTTACACGGGTGCATGTGAGATCAAGCTCCCAGCATCATTCATTCTCAGGGTTTGGGCGTGGGTTGTACCTACTCATACACTCCGTACAGAGTGCAGACAAGGTGTTTTTTGGATCTGTCTACATTTTGACAGTGTCTCACGTCATTATCTTGCCATTCACCTTTCTGATACAGAGACCATGGAAGTATGTTTGTGATGGTGTTAGTGCAGCTGTGGCTCAGCACACATGACACAGGAGCAACCCTCCCAGGTCCTGCCTGTTCCATCTCTGCTGGGAAGTCCTTCACCTCTGCATGCTCCAGCTTTTCCTTCTGTGAAATGGGTGCCTCTGTGCTTGTCTTTGTGAAGCATGTTGATCGGAGCACAGAGCTCAGTCTTTCTTACTTGAAAGAATATATTTTGTCTCAGCCATTCCAGTGGGATTTACTTCCTGGGCACATTTTGGTGCCACATAGGGGGAACATTCTCACAGAAATTGTCATGATAACTTGACTCTTAGCTTTAAAAATATCATTTTTTTTCATTTTTTTCCCCTTTTCGTTTGTTTGTTTTTTCCTGGGGGTGGCCACTGCTAATGATTCATTTAAATGCTGCCTATGGATTTGGCAGTGACTGATGGTGCTATGAAACCTGATATAGCTACTCAAGCTTAGCAAAGCTATTTAAATTGCTTATTAGCTGTGAGCTGAGCTATTTAAACTGTTGTTTTAGTTCAGCTTACTAAGTAGCAAGGCAGCACCAAGTTTTACAAAAGTAATTTACATGTTTTTAAAAAAATTAATGCCTGTAATTCAGGGGACGTGAAAACAATGTAAAAAAGAAGAAAGTGTCCGGCAAAAAAAGACAGTAAGTCTGTTCCAGTGCCCGTTCAAGTCAATGTGAAGGTTCCTGCTGGTTGAAAAATCATTGTCTTTGGGTCAAGCCACTGTTAAGGATCTCGCTGGGCAAACGTTTACTTTAGAAAGAACAAATCTTTCTAAATTACTACTTGCTTCCCAGTATACCTTACCTACTTACTACTATACTTACCCACCGTATCTGATAACTGCTGTTACCTCACTACTCTCAGAGCTTAAACTTTAGCTGTTTGAGAACCATAGTGTAACTCGTTTCCAGCTGTAGAAATCTTTGTCTGCAAACGCCACCTGATTTGTCTCTTGGTGTTGCAACCAAGATGGTGCCTCACTTGGCTGTGACTCTGACTTTAGTGAGCTGTACCTGCTCATCTGGTAGCTGTGGTCTGATTGAATGTGACCTCAATTTAAACAATCTAAGCTAATTTTCCAGTTAAAAAGTTGCTTTGGGTTTAGTTGTTAAAAGATTTAAGGAGAAACTGCTTCTTCTGTGGCTGCTTCTTCTGAAGGCTGCTTCTGTGCTTACATTCTTTCAAGATTTTAATTTCTTTAGTATCTTTGTATTTTCTTATCTCTCTGTTACAAAATATTTCTTGTTATGAGGTGTGTAACAAGTATCCAGTTTGGATTAGACCTGGAAATCACTTCACAGCTGCTGAAGCTGTTATTTATATTATCTGTTGGATTAAAACTCAACTCATTTAAATATCCTCTAGCAATAAAATTGAATTTTGTATCTGTTTTATAAATCATAGCAAAATGAAAATCAGGCCTCTGAGTATTAGAAATGACTGCAGAAAGCTGTACAACAGTGGAGAAGTGTGTGCTGTGCAGGTTAATGATCAACTAGCTCAAAGCACGCATTTCTTTTGGTGGATACGAGATGGCTTCTCTGTGCTGCTTCCACAGGGGCTAATGTGGTAAATTAGTCCTCTCTGGCTGGAATCTGTCCATCCCTCCTGCAGGTGGGCTTTGAGCCCACACCTTCCTGCAAGAAGGTGGGAAAAGATGAGTTTCTGAGTCTGGATCAAACAATGAAGTAAGCTCATATTAAGGAGAACGAACTTAGGAGCAAAACTCTGCCTCTCCTGTAGTATTTTCATGAAAAGGTGCAATTGGGGACCTATATTTCTGAGAGCAGTCATATATAATGGGTTTATTATGCAGTGACATTTAAGAGCAGCAGGAAAGTCTGCCTTGTGCTCTTCCCTTCTGCTGTTAGCAATAGGAACATCGATTGGGCAACATACGGCTTGATTTGGGGAGTAAAAGGCAAATAAATTGAAGGATGAGGAAAGGTGGTGGTGAAGGAAGCAGAAGTTGTGACAAAGCGAGGGAGACATTAATTTTGGATGGTGTTCAAGCTGGCCTTTCCCAGTAGCAGCAGTACATTAGATACCATGGTGATAAGCTTCACCTAAGAATCTCCGTAGCAGGGAATAGCATGTAGCAGAGGAAATCCACTTTGGCTGTCATCCAGCTCCCACTGCAATCCATGGGAGTCTTGTGCTGACTCCCTCCAAAGTTTGGCCAGGCCATCTGTCTGTGAAGGAAGGCGGCATCCCGGGACCCCGGGAGTCGTGGGCAGATAACATCAGCCAGCTCACACGGCAAAGCCGCTGTGCCTCAAAGCAGGACTGGGATGAGTGAGTCCGTACTGTGAGCTCAGGGACTCCTTTTGAGGTTTTAAGATCAGCAGCTTCAGTTCAGTTCCCTGCCATAGCTCAGGGGGGCAGATTATATCAGGCATCATCCAACTGGTGGTGGTGTTTGTGTTCAAGGAAAGGCACTGAGATTTGATAGATGCTGAGGCTGTTAATCTCATCATTTTGGAGCAGTTGACTGGGGATGCTTGATTCTTCACAGCCTTTGTTCCTTGTGTGGCTATTCCCATTTTGCAGAGTGGATATAAATGGCTGCTGTTCTGACTCAGTGAATTCAGTATCTCTGTACCGATACAAGTGTCTGTACAAAAGCGAGTGGAAGAGTCAGGTCCAGAGAACTTGGAGTTATGGAGCAGTATGTTGGGTTAATCTGTTGTATGTAGTTCCTTTCTTACATTTAGCACCATTTAAATAAAATTAGAGAGGCATGGAGCTTCTTGGGAAGAATAAAACAACACAACACAGAACTGCTTGAGAGAGTCCAGATTAAGGGAGTGGAACATCTCCCTTATGGGGAAAGGCTGAGGGAGCTCGGTCTCTTTAGCTTGGAGAAGAGGAGACTGAGCGGTGACCTCATTAATGTTTATAAATATGTAAAGGGCAAGTGTCAGGAGGATGGAGCCAGGCTCTTCTTGATGGCACCCAACGATAGGACAAGGGGCAACGGGTGTGAATGAGAGCACAGAAGGTTCCACTTGATATTAGGAAGAACTTCTTTGCGGTGAGAGTGCCAGAGCCTGGAACAGGCTGCCCAGGGGGGTTGTGGAGTCACCTTCTCTGGAGACGTTTCAAACCCGCCTGGACGAGTTCCTGTGTAACTTGGTCTGGGTGATCCTGCTCCCACGGGTGATTGGACTAGATGATCTTTCGAGGTCCCTTCCAATCCCAAACATTCTGTGATTCTTTGAATCTGTGAACAGACAAATAGTGAGATCATCATAAGGATTTTTGTATGTTTAGGATTTTGATGTGGTTGCATCCAAGCGAGTGAACCAACCTGTAATGTTAGAGTGTTCCATCCAAGTCTGCCATCAAGTGAGAGACCTTCTCACTTCTCGCACAATTATGTGAGGAGTTTGTAACAGTGCAGATAGAGGAACGTAACTGAATTTGGGCAAAAATCTCCTGTGTGAATAAATTCCAAGGAAAACATGGCATTGGGAGAAATTACAAAACCAGCTAGTAAGAGTAGCAGAAAGAAATGATGAAGGGAATGATTGGCATGAAAGACACAGTGGGTTAAGGAAAAAATCATAGGGTCTGCTAGAGATAAGTTCGGCAAATTACAGACGGAAATACTGTCAGTACCACAACTAGTCTGAATGCCTTGGCACAAATTTCACTGAAATTTACCGGTGTAGACAAAGCTGTAGAAAGAAAACTTAATGCTAAGAAAGTGATCATAGTCAAGTTGCTTTCAGCTACTAACCTAATTAATTACCACTGTTAATTTGGTTATCACTTGAGAAAAAACTTATAAATAAAATATCCTCCACAAAGTTGGGGTGTCCCTCAAGCCCTTCTCTCTATTTGGAAAGAGGATGATGAATAGGTCTCTTGATAACAAAGACATCATTTGAAATGTTAAAAAGAATTATTTGATATTCAGTTCCTTTAAACTGAAAGTAGTTTTAACCGGTCCAAGATCTGACAAAGTGTCTTAAACTGTTCAAGCACATTCCCAGCATGACTGAAGCATGCAGAAAGGAGCAACGAGTTTGCTGAGAACCCAAGGGCAAGGACATCAGCTTGGTTTTGCATCTGGGTTTTCCGCAGTGCTGTGTATTCATTTTATTCATTCATTTGGCTCTATTAATGCTGTGCCTACAATAAATAGCCTCACCCATGAACATATATTTAAGGACGCATAAGCATTTTGAATCAGCTGTTGGTTTTCCTGTTGACTTTGTGATAGGGTGTGTGCAGAGTGGGAAAGTCCTTGATTCTGAAGGTTGCTGCACGATCAAATCTCGACCTGCCTTTCACCTTCAATCATAGGACTGTCAGGATTGGAAGGGACCACAAAGATCATCTAGTTCCAACCCCCCTGCCATAAGCAGGGACACTTCCCACTAGATCAGGTTGCTCAGAGCCCCATCCAGCCTGGCCTTAAATGCTGTCTATCGCATTTGTGCACTTTGCACTGCAAATACAGTGTGCGACTTGTTTATGCTGTGTTTCAGTCGTGGTCTTTTAGGATGTAAATGTGCTTAGGGGAACGTGTTTCAACTCTGTTTCTCTGATAATTCAGCTGTTCTAAGTAAATAGCTGACAATGCTGTTATTAAATCTCAGAATGTGACAAGGGCACTGCCTTCAAATGAAGACAGGGAGTGTTTAAGCTTGGGCAGTAAAGAAGCATTTTCAGTGGCAGGAGCAATTAGGCAGGGAATAGACCATTAGTACCGGGGAAGATTACCGCTGCACCGCAGCCGCCCAGCACAGGTTAGTGACGGTGTGAGCAGGGCTTGTGTAATATGTACTCATGCAAAATGTGCAAGATGAGATTGGATGATGCAGTTGATCTTTGATTATATTTTTGATGACACATCCTAGCTGCTCTCTGCCTGTTTTTAAGAGAGAGATCTGCCCGCTGCTGCTGGCTTGAATGCTCTGTGCTGAGCTCATGTGTGACACGAGTAGCTGGCTGCTTACTCCTTACTGACGTAGCAACTATTAGAGGCGATTGGACCCTCTTGCATCACTTCAAAATGCTTCATAATGGTAATTTTGCCACTGGGGTCAGGATTAAAATGAAGACAATATTTTAAATAATTGATGCTTCAGGCATTTTAGGATTTGTTTAAAAAAAATAAAAAATAAATGCTCTTGCTGGCTGACATCACCAAGCGGGACAGCCTGCTTAATGACTCAGAGGGGAGCAGGAGGCTCTGCTGTGTAGGTGTTCTAGGATTTGTGGGCTTCATGTTGAAGGCTGGCAAGACTGGGAGCTTTAGCTGCAAAACAGCTGTGGCTTTATCATGGAGAGGAACGAGCAGATTTGACACAGGGGAAAGAGGGTCTGGCAATGAAGGTGTGAGCAGCAGTGGCTGCTGGTGACTGTGCAAAGCTTGTTTGCTTCAGTGGCAATGCATCCTCCTTTCCTGCCTCCCACACACACCAGGCTGATTTTATTTATTTGCCGTGGCTTATCAAAATGCAAGATTGTAAGAATTTCTGAAGTGGCAAACTGTTTTCTTTCTGTCTGGAAGTTTCACTGCAGCCTACAGGATTTAGAAACTCGAACTCTGCTGCAGTTCAAAAGGGAATTTTCTGTAGAAGTTACACTTTTTTTGCCTACGCATCAAGGGGCCTGCGAGAGCCCTCTGGAGCTGCTGAATGCTGTTCCCATTAGCATTTGCATTATTACAATAGAAGTTCTGCAACTGCATTCTTATCAGGCAAGTTTAAGTACATCAATGCAGCAAGACAGCAAAGGCCTCTATGGAATATGTTTAAAAATATGTAGCTGGCTTATGCTTTTTTTTTTTTTTTTTTCTAAAGCAGCTTCTAGTTGTGCTGAGGCTCCTTCCTTGAGGGCTGTGAAATGGTGTGTATGAGCACTTACTGTGTAAATACTTGCAGTTTGCCTCTGCTGAACACTTCGCAGTGGACTCTTCTCCTCCCTCCCTTCCCCTCCCCCCCCAAAAAAATAATAAAATCTTGCATGGCTCTGAAAGGAAATGTTAATTTTATTATGTGGAGGTGTAAGCACTTTATTTTCAATATTCATTACTTATTGTTTCATCCCGAGAAGGAGGACAGGTAGTATAGTCAGAGCTGGGAGTATTCAGGAAGGCTTTTCCTTCTGAAAATGTAGTACTTCAAGACACACTGTCTTTCCTCATATTAATTGTGTTGCAGTGACTGACTCAAGTTCTTCTCTTTTGTTGAGTTGCTCTGGAATCTGTAACAGCAACACTTTGTTGTTGCCTTTCTTTCATTTCCCGGTTTTATCAGGTCTTTGTATTCTGGCTTTCCATCACAAATCTGTTGCATGTATTCAAAATGTCTCCGTGCAGTTGTTTAAGTGGGAACATATCATCTGTTTTGTGATATTGAAAGCTGTCAATGAGAGCATTTGAGGGAAAAAAAAAAAAAAAAGATAAATTCTCTGATCCAGGATTTGCAAAATGCCCCAAACCAGCAGGCAGGGCTGCGCTGGGCCTCCAGGCTGTGCGGGAGATGTGCAGGGAAGCATAGAGGGAGTCCAGCACCTTATTATTGCTTATTTCAGAGGCGGTGATGTCTAAAGACAAGGTAGGTAGGTTGAGACACAGGTGCAAAGATGGCAACAGCATAGTTGTCAGCATGTCTCTGCTTTGCCATCACGCCGTCTCTAACCAGGATGCACTGATGAGCTGCCTCTCCTGGTAAAGCCCCCATTTGCACGTAGTCCAAACTCCCTGGAAGCCCCAAAGCTGAAATACTCCTCTCTGATCTACCAGGAGGTTTGTGCCCAAATGTGCTAGCCCAGAGGTGCTCACGGGCACAAAGTACACCCAAGGACACAACTGTTGCCCTTGGGTATATGTACAAAGAGGAGATAAAAGCATCTTTGGACTCTATTGCTGTATAATCTAATGATTGTCATAATAATCCCCTCTCCTTCAGATTGGATAGGGAGAAATTTATTCTTTTATGAAACAATGAAGGAGATTTAGTTGCCTAAAACTTTACAGGGCACAGGTGAATGAGAGCTGTCTCTTCACGATTATTTTGTGTTTGACAGCTTTTTGTCACATAATCCATTAGAGGAGACAGCTAATGTTCTGTTGCGTGTTGTTTAACAGAAGTGATCTTTATAAACTTATATTTAAGGTACTTCTAAAAACGCTCATACATAAAAATGAGTCTAATTTGGTTTATGGTCCTTTTCAAGATGAACACAAACTGGCTTGACTGAGAGAACAGGGATTTGTCACTTCACTACACTCACCCAAATTCAAGGAAATTCAATTAAAAGCTTGAGTCTCTAATCTCAGTTACAATGAAACACAGTAGCTATGGAGCAAGGATCAGATCCCATGTTCCAGAAAGGGAGCTGTTGCTTTGGGAGTTATTTGGGGTAGATGGGAAGGCTGCTTGCCTCCTCCCAAGCAGATCCAGGAGTACGCTTGAGTCCGTCCTTCCTTGGGCAACTTTTCCCTCTGTGCCTCTTCCACCTTCCTCTGTGCTTTGGAGCAGGGAAATGGGTCTTTGTGCATAATGTGCATTTCTACTTGGTCTTTTGAGAGATCTGAAGGACAAATAACGTCTTTAAAGTTTCTGTGTGATCCTCAAAGACATTCCCTGGACAGAAAGTTCTGAGCATCTGTTTTCTGAGACCTTCAAAATTGCGTATTATGGAAGATGCATCGGCTTTCAAGGACTTAGTCATATGCAGCCTGATTCTCCCAGCAATCTCTGTCACCCTGCTTTGCCTTCCCAGACTTCTCTGCAAAGTCTGTGGTTTTTGCAGAGGGCTGCGGGGAGAGCTTCCTTTTTCAGCTGGACTGAGCTCCTCATGAAGCCTGAGGTAAGCACCTCTCCTGTGGTTGTGGTTACCTGCTTTTTCCCTCTGCAGAGATGATCTATTCTGAATTTTTCAGTCTCAGAGCAGTAATCCTGCCTATATATTGTTCAAATCTTTGCAAGAACTTTTCTCCATTGAGTTAGAAATTAGCATTTCAAATTCCGTGGAGGAGAAGTTGCCAAAGTTTTTATATTTTAAGCTTAGAGTTTGGAACAGAATCAAAATAACTAATCCACTTTGCATTCCCTGCTTGGTCTTTCCTCCCTGCCTTATGAATTGGCATCCTTGTCCTTAGGAGGTAGAGCAATATTGTGCAATTCTGGAAGGCTTCTGCCGTGAAATATCAAACTAACATTGCACTTATTTGCAGCACACTTTCCAATAACTGTTAAATTAGCATAAGTGACATGAGGCTGTACTGGAAAGAGTTTATGCTCATCAACTGCTTTACAGGATGACCTCTGAATTATTGGCCAGAAGAGAAAATAGACACATGACCGCTGGGAGCAATTTGGGATGATTCAGTGCTCTGTTTTTCCTTAAAAGAGCAGCTGATTTCTATAACTTAAACAAGGTGGTCCAAGCTTTGCACCTCTAAGTTCAAAGATCTGAGTTACTTTTCTTCCCTTTCTTTTCTTTTCCCATTATCTTTTGGCACTTCTCCTTCCCCTGTGGTGATGCTGGAGCTGCCGTGGCTCCCTGTGGGGAGGGCAGCCCGGCCAATGCCTGGGGCGGCAGCAGCTCCTGGCCTGGGTCAACGCTTTGACTGGGGACGCGCATGGAAAAACACGGGGCTGGGTTGTCTAGGGGGAAATGGGCAACTGAAATGTTCTTGCTGCCTTTCAGGGGTAGTAAAGCTTCTTAAAAGAAAGCTGTTATGGGTATGATCTGTAATAGAGGCATGACAAGTCAAATCGATTTAATTCTTCAGGGTGCTAAAGTGTGAACGTGCAAAAAGCATAGTAAGAATTTCTCACTAGTTGGCACCTTATCCTCAGTGGCTGAGTGAGTGCTTGATCCATTCTGCATACTAACACCAGGCACTAATTTTAGATCACAGGGACGATGAGGGGTGCAGTCTCTAGCTCTTGGCTTGCTATAATTTACTTACGATAAATAGGAGAAACTGATGCATAAACTTTTTTATACCCCAGCAAGGAAGGTGTCTGCTTCCAGTAGCCAGGACTCTCCTGCTGTAAGAGTGCACTTTAAACAAATTACCATGTGAAAACAAGACATGATTTTAAATCCTATTTTGAACCAAATAAATGTTCAGAATTTTGTTCTGAAACTGAAGCAAAAAAATAATTTAAGTTGTGTAATATGGGTTATTATTTTACCATAAAAATCTGTCTGCAGTTTACAAGCTGGTTTTGCTCATATTTGTTCTGTATAAATAAGCAGTAACTGAGAGCAGAAGAAGATCAGGTCTCCTGCATGTGCTCTGCTCTTGTTTTGAAGGGTGAATTCAATGCTGCAAAAATCTCATAGAAGCTTCAAAGGCCTGCAGCAAAAGTGTTAGTAAAGGACGCAGCAATAAGCAGGTTGTGTCATCTGGGATGCATACCAGCCTGACGCTTTATCCATCGAGTGCTTTGTTTGCATTTGGTAAATACGATGGGCTCCTGGCTTCGTGCTGAAGTAGGACTGCAGAACTTAGCAAAGGCTTATCGAGTCGGCAGTGAGCAGGATGAGCCTCTGGTCGCCATCCAGCCAGTTTGTTTTGTTTCACAGGCTTGCTGTCCTCTCCCAGTTGAGTTCTCTTTAGGGAGCAGACACGGGGACAGCTAAGTGCGTATAGTGTGTGTGTAGTCCTATGCCAGAGACCTTACTGTTCGTGATTTGGACAGTCCTCCACTGCATTTGCATGACTGGAGCTGGGTATGTGGCTACCTTTAAAAATAGGACATTAACTTCAATGTGTTTTCAACCAGAGAAAAGAGGAAGATTTAGGAAAAAAATACCAGGAAAAGAAAGCGTGTGTGTATATCTATATCTCAGTGCTGCCAGCTCCCAGGGCAGCTGGCATATCAAGCAGCAAATAGTGGCAACTAAATAAGGGCAACACAGAATAGCTAAAATGAGGCATGTTATCCCCTGGCTGTCACAGCGACGCTGTACTCCAGCTGAGGACCCAGTACACAGCCGGTTTCATCAATAACTGTGCAATACCCGCAGGCCCTTGAGCCTGCACTGAATGGGAATCCTGGGAGAGAGCCCAGCCCCAGTGGGTCGGGCCATCCAAGACCATCATTTTTATCCCAGTTTGTGGAAAATTTGTTTTAGATCATCTCATCACTTTAAACATTTTGGTAAGTGTTAATATACTTTCAGCACAGTGGAAATAATCACCATATGGCTGTAAGATTTGCCATCTGTCCAGGGATGCTGAAATACAATTAGTCCGTGTAGTCCATTTATCAATCTATAAGTGACAATATTCACAGTAGTGGCAACTTTGGCTGCTGACAGAATCAGCACTTGTACAGGCCTACCTGTCTGGCCTTATTACAATCAATACATAAATGAGACAGAAAAAAAAAATCCCGTCATTCAGCTGTGTCCTTCACCCTTGACAAAGAAAAAAGTCTGTATTGGTGTAAATGAGATGGAGGAAATGTTGTGCCTTAATTTTCGTAGCACTAATTGGATTTTTGTGTCTAGTAGACCTTAATTTCATAAGGTAAAGCCAGATTTGCTTGCAGTCTTTCGGTCAAAAAATACCAGCAAGACAGAGTATGTCACAAGGGAAAAATAAGAGTATTAAATACTATGCTGTTGAATTAACTTCCAAGGCACAAAATGCTAAACACTAGAAACATGAGAAATGTCATCATTAGCATCATACAGGTAAGATTTTATTTTTCCGAGGTTTCTTGTTTGACTTCAGAGAAGGGAGAAGATGACTTTTCAGCAGAGAATAATTTCTTGAAAGAAGGTCAAAGCCTTATTTTAACCTTTCTAATGATCTGACACCATAAGAGGTCTGATGTTTGACAGCTCCTGCATGTCCAGCCCCTGGTGGGTGTCCAAGCCTCGAAGCTCAGGACCGTTGCCTCCTTAAAACTTGGGTTAGATTTGTAACGACTAACGCATATCCAGAAATGAACTTCAACTTTTTAGTTGGTTTTATGTGTTGCCCAGACTCGTATTGCATAATAAGTTTATAATATATCCTATGTTTTGTTTATTCTACACATTTTTAGCCAGCCCACACTAATTTTTGAGACTCTGCTGATGAGAGTCTCTCTTTTTTTTCTCTTTTTCTCACGTATTTGCATTATAACTGATAGTTATGGAACCTGCATTGCATGAAAAATGCTGGGACTTGAAATTAAATCCTCCCATAGCCCACACCTTCTATAACCTGTACCTTGCGTAACCCACAGAGTTGGGGGCTTCAGCTTGCAGAAATTGGAAATGCTGAGGAAGCAGAGCTGTGGGGATCAGAAATAGATGGCTGGTGAGGTTCAGGAGTTTCTGGGACAAATTTCTCCCAATATTACCTGCATATATGCAGTTTGCGGTATTTGCAAGCTGTAGGGGTTTAGTTTTGGTTTTTTTATGGGTATGAGGTTTTTGCGGCAAGAGGAGAAGTAGTTTTTTGTTCTGTAGATACTGCGCTACTCATGAGTAGCCTGTTGGTTCAGTTCTTCAGATCTAGGTGTTTTTCTCTCAAACTCAGGAGATTACCAGAGTATCTTCCCTTTTGTGCTGGGGTTGCTGACAGCTTTTTATACCGACAAATAAGTGTACATATCTGAGATCTGTACTGTAAACGTAATGGCAACAGATGGTGTTATATTTTTAAAGATTGAAGTGAATAGCATTAGCTTCTAAATGTTTGAAATTTCCTTTGTGTTTTTAACTTGAAACAGAAGAAATGTGTCAATCCCTGAGCTTATTGGCTGCTAGTAAATGCATTAGTTTCAAGAACCGTGTCCCCCAGTCCCTTAGAGAGGTGCTGCTTGTGTGTTAGCAGCAACTCTGGTTGTTCATTCTATTAGTCTATTAAAATCACCAGAAAATGGAAATCTACTTTTTTCTGGATAGTCTAATTTAAACTGCATTGAGTGGGGAATGACACTGGCTTTAGCTGTGCCCGTTTGTGCCCAATGCCTTGCCCATTCCTGACTGCAGCCGTGGGGTTCCTGGCTGTAAGCACAGGGGATGTGCTTGTGCTGAAACCTCTCTGCTGCTTTTTGTACTCCGTCTTTGGTGCTCTTCACTACATTTGGTGGGTTTTGTCTTCTAGATGATTTGTTCTAGAAGGAGGATGGTAGGGACAGATCTATTTAAACATGGCAGTGCTGTTACCAGCCTGGTGCTGTTCTCATCATGAACAAGTTGATGCATGTACTGAAAACCCAGTGTGGACAGTGGCTTGTATCTTCCTAGTCTCTTACAGAGTAAATTGCTTATTCCTTAATAGCTTTTAAATTTACATGCTTAAGTTTCATTAAAAGCGTACATGCTTGTATTAAACCATCTGTTGGCATCCATTTTCTTGCAGTCTAACAAAGCACTTGGACCTGAGTGTTTTCTTAGCCTGGGTGCTCTGGCAGCATCTCTGGTCACAGCACGTACCAGCACAGGGTGCACGTCGTGCCCTGCCTGTGCTGCCTGCATGTGGTGCTGGCCACCGGGACAAGAAAAGCCCTATCGTTTGCTTCTGATGTTACGGTTGGTAGAATTCCTTATTTGATCCTTTAGGCAGTAGATCAAAAAGAGTTATACAACTTGTACTTTAAACTGAACTGATTGGCTTTTTTTTTTTCCCCTAGTGTAA